>JBBPTX010001217.1:0-11642 GCA_038094595.1 Pulveroboletus aff. annulatus
GGCTCGACGTATCGCCGGCGGAAACGGATGAGTATCGTGACGAATCGGTATATCACGACGGAGGCGAGCAAGAGCGTGCCGCGTCGGCGGTTCTTCAAGAGTGCGGCCAAGTGGGATGGGTGTATGGGCGGGTGAGGGTGGAGAAGGAGGGTGTGCTCGAGGGTGTGAATGGGGTCAGGACGGGGGGGTTGGCGGGGTTAATGGAGGTGGGGGGGAGGAGACATGTGAGGGAGTCGAATCATGTGGACGAGGATTGGAAGGACGGTCAGCACTGGGCGCGTAAGCAGATATCCGGCCAAATTGATGGATCTAATTCACTCACCTGTACTTATGCAAAGGCTTACCCAGACGTAGCTGCGCAAGTCGATGATTTCCTGATCATTTACAAAGGTGATGAGCTTGGTCGACGTGGCACGTCCTGCTCTACCCCCACTTTTGCTGCGTTCATCTCCATGCTAAATGATGCACGGATCAACGCGGGTATGGCCCCTATGGGCTTTGTAAATCCATGGTTGTACCAGAAGGGACACGCCGGCTTGAACGATATCACTATAGGGAAAAACCCAGGGTGTGGAACGCAGGGCTTCAACGCTACGGTTGGATGGGATCCTGGTGCGTGTTATCATTCTTCCCTGTTCCTTCCGCCCCCAATGCATATTTAGTTACTAATAAGTCAACAGTGACTGGTCTTGGAACGCCCAACCTCCAGAAGTTGTTGACGTTGGCAATTGGGAATCATTATTAATACCTTTTTGTCGTCCACTTTGGTTCGTGAATTATGGTCATTTGGGACAGGGAAACGAAGCGATAGATACTGTGACAAGTCCCATTTGGAGGGTAGCTAAGCCTCGGAATACTCTTTCAAAGAGGTCGGATGGTTGACTTGTTTCGGATCCGCCCGTTGATATTACATGTAGTATATTAGTATTAGCTTCGCTACGATTCGCTAGATTTCCTTCTATGCTTACTACTCCGCTCGCTGTGCGCTCCTAGTCCATTATCATGACTCGTTAACTGGAAGCAAGCTAACCCATATCACTCATTATCGTACCACTTACTTACTCGTGTATAGGCTTACTACCTCTCTTGTCAGGGTGTCTCACCCTCATGATCTGTCCAGTTGACGCGCGCCTGAACAATCACTGATAGCTCCTGATCACATCTCGGAGCGATTGCAAGTGCCGAGTAACAGACTCTTCACTAGGCAGAGGCACCCGCGCATCATCTGGAAGTTGTCCAACCAACCCCTGCCGGTGACGGCGATGTGCTGGCTGTCTCCCTGGACGGTCACGAGATCGCCTTGGTCACGCTGGAAGACGTGCATATCGCACCCTCTGGTGTCGGTGTTGACGGACAGGGATACGATGGCGTGAGAGAGGACAGGAAATGTGTTGGGGTAGTTCTTGTGTGATGACTGCTTTTGCGCAGAGGGGATTAGAGAAGAAAAGGCAATTTGCGTCGATGGCAGCGCTGGCAGTGACATGATCGAGGTCATGACCTCGGAGAGGATGCAGAGTTAGATGCTGCACCGCTGATTAAATAGCACCTGAAGGCTCCTAGCCCATGCCAAGGTTAAGGGCACAATGACGAAGTCAAGGCGATCGTGCCTCAGATGTGACAGTCGAATTCAATACCCTGCAAGGCAAGGCAGTTGGTTCCGCCTCAGTATTTTTAGTGGGACGCAGGCCATGCATTATCCCCAGTACTGAGAGGCGGAAAAGAACGAGGAAACTTACTAATAGTGGTAGTACTAGAGAGGGAGACGCCGAGCCCGCTAAGATGTAATTATAATTATAATTATAATTTGCTGCTATTTGCGTCCAAATATTACCCAAAAAGGCTAGTTTAATGTCGATTGCTTGTTTTTGTAAGTACCTCAGGCTGTGTACACCCAATATTAATTATTGGATTGCTTCTAGTTTCGAATGGCTCGGTTATATAGCAGGGCTCCAAATGCCCCCATCTGCCCAGACTGTCTTTCGTCTCCTGCGCTACTACCATGACTACCACCGTCCACGGTAGTTGGCACCGCGCCTCGTCCTCTGCAGACATCGATGTCGAAGCTCAGGCCGTCAGCGGTACATATGCCCCGTATATACTCCCAGCAACTCCTGAACCAGCCAGGGCTGCTCTTACGCCCACTCGCACGCCCCACCCTGGCACCACCGCCGACGCCATCAACGACTTTTTCGGCATGACACGTTCGCGTGCGACGCACGAGAGTCAACACGACGCCGACGTCCCACCGCCACCGTATCTGGATGCCGAGCTCCCTGCTTACTCGGCAGCACCCAACACGGAGCCCTTTACCCTCGCTATGTATCTCTTCAAGTTTGGATTCTGTACGTATCGTTCGAATCTCGTGCGATTCAGACGTGTCTGACTCTCGTCTTGCCAGTGTTCCCACCATTGTGGGCTCTTGGTGCCATCATTTGGGCGATGCCGCTCGCGCCTGCCGGGTCCTCCAAGTCAGGGAGGGAGCCAGACCCGACTGTAAAGTTGATTCGAGATGCAGAAGTCAAGTGGGCAAAAAGGTGTATTGCGGCGTTGGGTGTGGTGCTCACGTTCTTGGGCATGGTTGGCATTGTCGCGCTCGTTGTCACAACCGATTCGTGAGCAGCTCGATGGTGAGCCTGTTCTCAGCCGAGATGAGCTTTTTGCTCACATGCTAAAATTCGGGGTGCATGGAAGAGGGAGTCTAGAGCCAGAAGAGGTTAAGATTGTATGCCCAGAGACGTTACTGCCATGCATGATATCTTTAATCTTTATGTACGTGTTACGATTCTCTTTACGAAGAAAGTTAGTGCAACTATGATCAATAACTCCGCCATGAGCGCATACCCGCACCGACTGATTGGCATCAGTATCAGCAATG
The DNA here is from genome assembly GCA_038094595.1 of Pulveroboletus aff. annulatus. NCBI lineage: Eukaryota > Fungi > Basidiomycota > Agaricomycetes > Boletales > Boletaceae > Pulveroboletus > Pulveroboletus aff. annulatus. The sequence goes on from JBBPTX010001217.1 coordinate 2,876, forward strand.
ATTCAGTATGGTCTAAATTTTCGCAACTCTTTTAGCTTCTCTATTCGCGCCTTGTCCGTCTCGAATTGCTTGCGAAGGTCCAGCAACGCTAACCACACATCCACCTCAGCCAGCGCAGAATGTCACAACCCACCAACATACCTTTTCGTTGCTTTTCGGCCTTTTGAGAGGCTTGTTTCCTTTCGGCTCCTTTTTCTTCCAGCGACTCTTCGTCTGCCCCGTCTGCTCAAATGTCTCGCTAGCCACACTCATCACCACCAAGCGTCTGCCCATGCGCCCTACCAGGCGTGACCAGCGTGAACCCGTCCTGATCGACGATCACCTCCCTTTTGCGATACCCCGCCCCTGCTCGCCTTGTCTTCTCTACATCAAACTTGAATCGAACCATCCAGCTGTCCGCATGCGCCTTGGTAACGTTGAGGGGCGGCCACTGCCCATCGTACACTGCTGTGTAATGTGCCAGCCCTCGCGGTTCGTCGGAAGAGGGCCATGGACGAGGTTTTGAAGGTGCGACAATCGCTTTCGCGAGGGAAGAGGCGTCGAGGAAGACCACGTGTGCGATACCGCCTGTTTTGCGGAGGGTACGTGTTGGAAGGGGTGGCATTGGTATCTTTTGCAGGTTTTCGTTTGGTATTTTGAGAGGGTTGGGGATTTGGGGGCAATGGCGAGTCGGATGTCTGGATGTCGTCGTCGTCGTCGTCTTCTTCCTCTGCTTCTGTATTGCGCAAAGATTCCCGGTTGTAGACCACTCGCTCTACCGTCCCGCAGTACTTGAAAAACAGAGATAGTTCGCGATCTGTTGCATCCACAGGGAGTCAGGGACGTTGACCAGGAAAAGCGTCCTTTCTTCTGGGTATATATATCACATCTTTGGATTTTGAGACATGTGCACGGACGTAAAGGACGTGTATTGAATCGGTGTAGGCGACAGGGATGACGGCGTGATCAATTATGTTATTTACACCGTGACTACCTTGATTGGTTACCTACTGACGAAATTATGTAAAACATGCAGCCCCTATATCGATATATCCTAACCTGCCCCCTTTTACCATCTCACATCCTACAAACCTTGAAGCAGCAACATCTTTTCTCGCCCTTCACAACCTTTGTATGTCTAGTTTGTTGTTTATTTATCCCATGGCTCCTTAAATCCATCATGGATCCAGCCTGCATGGATATCAACGAAGAAAATGCCAAACAAGAGCTGAAGACCACTGATGAGCCTTTGATTCCATGTGACCTATACGCTCAAGCTCTCATCTCCCGCCTTTCATACGAGCTGCTCGAATCTGTGTTTGTGCACTATGCTCACTCATGGGCAATGGTTGACTCGGAGAACGAGCCTGTCGATCACCTCCCCCTTCCTACCGTATCGCATGGCTTGATCAACGTTTCACACGTTTGCAGTTATTGGCGCAGCGTTGCACTGAATTGCTCAGTTCTTTGGTCCTACATTTATGCAAGCAAGTCGCAGAGCTGGACTAACGAGTTGTTGGTCAGATCAAAACAGGCACCATTGAAGATACACATCTGTATCGGTCGTGATCATAGTGATCTCTGGTGGTCACAGTTGACGAAGAAATTGGTGGATCACATAGAACGCATTGAAGTATTTCGCCTGTGGATCCTCACAGGTTGGAGTTTCCAGCACTATGCAAATCTGTCCAAACTCGGCCATCGACCTTCAAGTTCCCTAAAAAACCTTGAAATTCTTGTTGTGCCAAATTGGGCCTGGGATGGCAGGGGACATTGTGGCAGGGTTCCTTGGTATCCATACGGATTCGCACTGGCGAGTCTGACAACACTCAGGCTGCAGTCCGCTCTCAGTGATCTCCGACAAGATGTGATGGAATTCCTATCCATGCTCGAGTGTATGGAAAAACTTGAACACTTGTATCTGAACGATGCCCTCTCTCCGGCTTCCGTTGGACAACCTGACGATACGCAGCCTGAGAAGAAAGTCACTCTACCCCATCTTTCCCACCTTCTACTTATTGCTCCGCCTTCAGCGGTTATCGTACTCCTCTCTTGGATCATCATTCCAGCCCAAACAGAAATGAGAATAAAATGCAATTCGGATGACACTGGGTTTACATCCGATAAATTCGCCCCACTCTTCCCCTTCCTCACCGAACGTTACAGCAACTGTCACAATCACACATTCTCTGTTCCAGTAATTCGGGGGGCAAGTATCTGGGGCAGGGAGCCGGAACTGGGGCTCGTCTTTAGTTCATCTGCTATATGCGACCCCGATCCCCGGTTTCCAGAGATATCCGAGGACAATTGGGGTTGCAACATCCCACTCAAGATGGTGATCGATATCGAGATGTTAGGTTATGGAAACTCTCGCAAACGGGAGAAGTGCATTGTGACGCTCGGGAGAGACCTAATCCCCGGGGCATCTCTTGAGAATGTCCTCATCCGATCCTCTCCACCACAGGCAGACTTTTGGAAGGAGACATTTAGAGGCCTCCCGGAACTACGGCACATGACGCTGATCGACAGTGACATGCCAGATCTGGCTCCTGCACTCTCTGCCCAAGTTGCCAATAACGAACTCGTCGGGGACCCGGGTGGACAAATTCAAGATAAATTGTTGGCACCTCTGTTGGAGAGATTGGAATTGAGGTGTATCAACTTTTCAGAAGGAAAGTCTCAGCTACAATCACTGTACAATGCTCTGTCCAGCCGCACAGGATCTCGAGGTGAACTCACCATAACTAGTCGTCGGGATTGTGACGGTCACGGTGATATCTCGACTTACTACAGCATGGTTGGGTCATGGGGGGATGGTCATTTTCATGTTCTCGAAGAGTCTTGACACTAGGGGGCGCACAAGAGCTTTGTTATCCTGAAATCCTTTTGAATTCAATAATGCTATCGTGTAGCATCGCGATGCATGGTTTGGCGCAAAAATGTATGTACATTGGAGAAGTTTTAATACACGACAACTTGTGCCGGTTTCATCACAAAGTCAACGAAAACAGGATTCACGGCTTCACAAACACCTGCCCCGGCGTAAACACAACGGTGACCCTCCATTTGGTTCGGCCATATTATAAGGACGTCACATTAGGTTTTGAGTGTCGTTTGCAGATGTTAACACTGATGAGTTCGAGGCAGATCCAGTCGAGCCATCATTCTCCGAATTGCACCGCCCTGCATTGACATCGAGGATTATTTCAAGGTCTCACTTCATCGTTTCTCACTCTGAGAACAACACGTTGTGAATACGTCTTTTTTTAAAAAAGGCGCAGGCATATCAACTCACGCTCACAAAGTTAACTTTGGTGATCACCGTGTGTTTGATTACCTTAACAGAGTGTACACGTTGTGATGCAAGCAGACGATACCTAAACTAATAATGGTTCCCTAGTGCCGACACCAGCAATTTCTGGAAATTGGGCGTGCCCAGACCAGTCACTGCATCGAGGTAGAAATGGTCAAAATTTTGTATACCCCTCGGAGGCCAGCATGGAGGAATAAGATTCAACACGCACAGGGGTCCCATCCAGTTGTGGCATTGAAACCTTGGGTTTTACACCCTGGGTTATTGCCCTCTGTGATATCGTTCAGGAAAAGGTGCCCCTTCTGGTACAGCCATTGGTTCAGAAATCCAAGAGATGGCATGCCCGCATTGATCCGTGCATCATTGGCCATAGAGATTAAAGCAGCAAAGGTGGGGGCAGAACAAGATGTACCTGACGCATTCCGTATCTTACCATGATAAATAATTTGGAAATCAATCGATTGTGCTGCGACGTCAGGGAAGGCCTGAGCATAAATGCGCAGTGAGCTGGATATGTCGCTTTAGATAGAGGGTTCCTTACACGCCCAGTACTAACACAGTAACAATTAGTAGATATAGTGATGTAAAAAGATGAGAAATGCTTACCGGTTGTACAAACCGTCATAAACCCCAGGAGCAAGTTTCTCCAAATACTTGTTTACTACTACACTCTGGTAACTGGGTTGAGGGAACTAATGGCAGAAATCTGTCAGCAACAGTACAAAGCAATTATATACATGAAGTCATAAACTCACGTAATTACTGAAGCCTCCACCAGATAAATTAGCAGCAATTTCGGGGATCTGAGTGGTGCCCCCAACGGATGTCACACTGGTAGATTATAAAGCCGATCAGAGACCGCTGTACGCCCGGTAGGGTACACTTACTAGGGACAAGAAGCGGGGAAATCAGGGAGGAACATGATCCTGTTCTTGCCATCATTGCTGAGACATGTCTGAATTTCCGCCGGGTATCCACTTGCGACGCCACCATCACCAGAACCAAGTAAGATGGAGACACCGCGGGCACCAAGTGCGCAAAAGCCATTACAGACGCGGGTAGCATATGTGAATGGAACTTGCCGGCATCAGTATATGCCGCCCAATTGATAAAAACAAGTACCCGTCTGTTCACCATCTTCAAAGCCGATAGAGATCGTCTGAGGAGGGGAATCTAGAGATAACATATAGTCCAGAAACTGTAAACGGCGATTGTGCGACTCAGGCATTGTTATGGAAAACAGTTGGTAAACAAACGTCAGCCCATGGCACGTTGTAATTCTCCGGCCAGTCCACAGAGGGAATAAAAGGGGTTAAACCATTTGGTGACCCGGTAGAGAAGGTGATCGCGGGTGTTGGGTAGGTCAGTCCAAAAGCAAACTGAGCATCTATGTTTGCCTCAAACACATAATCATGATCGGCACTCTGGTTGTTGACCGCACCTAAACATACTGTGACGAACAGGCGGATTTTCAGAGGGTAAAACCTCTTACCGTGGATGGACACGAACGTATAATTGGACCCGTACGCGGCAGGGTTCTGCCACTGATAAAATTTCTGGAGATCCTCGTAGTTTGCGGAGTCGTTGTAGAAAGCAGCAACAGCGATCTTATTACCGTTTGTAGCAGAGGTGTTGTATCCAACTGCGTTGTAGATTTGTCTGAGACAGCTGATAGTAATCTACAGAAAACATTCGTCAGATGGCACCGTGTACCAGATCCTGCTATCGCACCGTGTGGTTGCAACTGGCGTCGACTTGGTTTCCAGCCGGACCAGTAATTGTGTCATTGGAAGTGTCGGACGACGACAGCACAGTATTCGACCAATGGTGTATGCTCTTGAGTGGCTTGCGGCGATTGAACATTGTGGTTGGCTGGATTAGCTCAACATGTTCGTTCACGCTCTCCGGAAGACTATAGCTGGTCGTTCTCACAATGCTCTCGAAGCCGTTCGAATGGGTATACACGTGGTATTTCTGCGTTCGTCTGATTCGATACTCAAAGACGGAGAGAAAGCCATGATCCATACCGTATCGAGCATTTCCTCCGCAAGAGCGACAGGGACGTGAACGGTCACCCAGTCTTGCGCTGATGACCAGCGGAGATCTTCCTCCTCGATACCATATGAAGACAACCACCCACTGACTGCGTCGAGTGCTTCCGGGTGGGGTGCCATCAGCACGTTAGTATCTTCTTTGGACAAGTAGGCTCCGTAGCGCTCATTGCTTGGATCGCTGACCTCCCACAGATAGTGCTCGAGAATGGGGAAATGTGGTTGGGGAAGGGCGATCTTGAGTGCCAGAAGATGGTCCGGAGGTGCAGGGTGCTGTCTGACCCAGCCGTGAGGTGCACTGTGGATGTTCTCCTTGGTTTTGCGGGTAGAGTCGTTGTAATGGCCGGCCCTGACGAGACTGGCAGCGATTGGGATAGCGAGATAGAACAGTCGCATGATGCAGAAGATGAGGCGGAGGTGTTAGAAGTTGGGGCCTATGGCCACTCCCTTTTACGAAGAGGTGCGAAGCACTCGAAGTGGTAAGCCCACAGCGGGCTAGTAGACTGATAATTGTTCCCTGTTTGTTCCGACTGTCGAGGGCGTCAGTCAGTTAATCAATCTTAGACCAAACTGCACATACCCGACCAACTCCCTGGGTTTTGTGTTGTTTTTCGCCAACGTGACATCCATTCTTGGTAGGACTCGGAATCATGGTATGTCCGACACTCCGTCTTCTAGTACACCAGGGAGTGATGGTGGCTTCGGGGCTCAACGAATAGCGCAGTCCGAGGTGCTTCGCAGCAACGGTTTATGGTGACGCCGGCCATCTGCGACTCGGACAACAGCCCGGGGTTAGTACGATAATGCCGGTTGCGAGAGTGGCTCACATTCAGTAATCCCTGTTGAGTTGTGCATGTCGACTGTACCAGTGATGCGGGCGGAATTACTATCCGGTGATCTTCGGCACCGTCCGTCGTGATGCACTTTCCAAAGAATACATTGCTACAGGGTTATCTGGTAATCTACTATCTTCTAGCCTAGTAGCCTGAGCCTGCATAAGAGAGCGATTTATCAAAAGTCTTCAGAGTCACGAAGTAAAGTGTCGAGTCTTGATGCGCCACTGGCACAGGCACCTCTGCTACATTTGTCTTCATGCTAAATGACGCATGGATCGACGCGGACAAACTTCCTTTTGGTTGTTCCAGAAAGGGTATGTTGTCATTAAGTTGATTTCAAGTTGAACTGATCCAGATATTACATAAGCAATGGCCTGGCTTGAATGCAACCTCAGAGCTTTAATTCTACGATCCCGGCGGTGCGTGCTATCATTGCATTCTCTCGCTCCTTCCATCACGTTGGACACCGAGGCGTACTAATGACTTGATGCAGTGCTAGTAACTGGTTTTGGTGGTTGGACGTGGGAACCCTTAGTTGGCAGATGCTACCACTGGAAGCCTTCCTCAACCGCGCATCCAACCTAGTCATGTTCCAATGAGCGATGATGAGACGTGGTCTGGCCCACACGACTGGAACACATAAATTTCTTGGAAATGCCAGTGGTGGTTGTGGTCAAGTCGGAAAAATCTCGTTCTTAGCCCAAGTCGGTCTAACACGATAGCTTTGATCTCGGTATGATGGTAAGCACGACTTTCGAAACGCCGGACTAATTGCGCTAACATTTTCTCATGGCAGATTCGTTTGATTGGCGTAACTCCCGCACGCTCAGTCTGATGGTTAAATGGAGCTAACTGTAGGTATAGGCTGTATAGGCTGTTGATCTATTTTTGCATCCACGTTCAGTACCGTTGCTGCTATGGTAAAATATATTCGACTGGTGGCCCGTTCGTGAAAACCATCATAACTGTTCGGCCGATGATGACTCTTCAAACGTTGCATGACCCCTCAGCTTTCATCCTTCACCTACGCTTTCCTGCTAGTAGGGCAGGTATTAATACATCACCCACATGGAAACCATTCAAGTTACCGACAGTAGGTGCAACATCCTCTAGTCTGGCGGACAATGAGATATCTGACATTCATATCGCTATCGCTATATCTAAAGGATATCGCTTATACCCGGATGCACCACCGTGTGGCTGGGAACAATGCAGTTACAATCCCTGATCCTTTCCCTTCGTGTTTCATGGCCACATACTTATAAATATAAGTACAGGACACATAGGCTATAAGTACGGTGTTCCCTACGGTGAACAGCGAATGACACGATTCATGTCCACGACACTCTTGTTCGCCGCTTCGAGCATAGCAATGGTACAAGAACTACTAGTACCATATGCTATCCCAAACTTTGCATCGCTGTCCAGCATAAATTGGCCTAGTTCTTCTCAGTGGGCCTCGTTAAACAACTCACTCTGCGGACGCCTCCAAATACTCAGGCCATGGGCAGCCGCTTGTTACACCTCTGATCCACTATACAACCCGGGGGAATGTCAGTCCGTGCTTTCGAAATACGATAACGACATCCAGGAATGTTTCTATATAAATCATTGGCACCGTATACTGATATTCTGGGCATGTCAGCGCGAAGCAGTTCCTGCGGCGCTCTTGTGGCCAAACTGGGAGGCGTGTAGTTTCGACAAAGGTTGCGCTCTGGACTATAGCAATCCTCAACCTATTGGTAATGCAACATGTCATCAAGGAACAACACCACCTTACAGCATCTCGATCCAAGATGCCCAAGACGCGAGCACTGTTGTCAAGTGGGCGACCACCAACAACGTGAAGCTTACCGTGAAGAATACAGGTTGGTTGATTCTCCCTTCTCACATTGTATGTGCCCTGTTCACTGGAGTGATCCAGGTCATGACTATCTAGGCCGTTCTGCTGCGCCGTCCACTCTTCAAGTGGACACTCACCTGATGAATGATCTCACCTATGTGGCAGAGTTCGTTCCTCAGGGGTCAAACACCACTCCTGTTCCCGCCGTGATCATGGGCGCGGGCACGCAGGTCTACGATAGTGAGTATCTCTAAAGCTTCACATCGTGGTATGAAAACTGTGTATGGTGTAGTTTATCAGTATGCTGAAGCCCAAAATATAACTCCCATCATTGGAGCTTGTCTGACGGTTGGAGCTGGTGAGTAGCGGTTTTACCCTCCCGGTTTTCCATTACTCATGAACACAGCTGGTGGTTTCCTTCAAGGAGGTGGACATAGTCTGTGAGCATTCTTCCCCATTTCGCACGGTGTTATCACCGTTTTCACACGGATATAGGTTAACGCCTGCATATGGACTCGCTGTAAGATGCCACTTTTATCTGTGCATCTGAGCAGGCTGAAGCTTCTGAAAACAGGCAGACAACGCTCTCGAGTTCGAGGTATCCTCGTATTAATCACGATTTCCTACGTCTCCTTATTTTGTTAATATGATCTGCAGGTCGTTACTGCGGATGGGCAGGTTAGGGTGGTGAATGAAGCCCAGAATTCGGACCTGTTCTGGGCTATCCGTGGAGGGGGTGCGGGTA
>JBBPTX010001218.1:0-11045 GCA_038094595.1 Pulveroboletus aff. annulatus
AGGATAAGCACGCTTACGAGATGTATGGAATGTCGTAGAACAACATGGAAGGAATGAGGTTAAGCGTGAGAAATGGAAAGTATTAGTCCGATATTGTAAGAAAGGAAAAAGCATTCGTCCTGCGAGCGAATCGTAACAATAAGAGTACATGCAGTGGAAGTATAAGTACTATGATATGACTAATAGCACTGATGTAAACAAGGAGATACTAAGCCATTGTGAGAGAAGCGGCTGCGGAGAGGAGCTGTCCATGGGAGAAGTGGACATAATACCATAGTATCAGGAAAGGGTCCATGCATAGGGCAGATGAGAAGAGCAGAAAAGGAACCTGTGCTATAGTTGTACAAAGGGATGTGAGGGTCATGAAGTGATGAAAGAAGGAGGAAAAAATTGTAACATTACCCCCTTTCTATCCTTAAACTTCCCAAGTTTAATCCATTCTTGGCCCTGTGAATAGGGCAGACGCTTGAGAGGGAGTGAGATGGAGGTAGATACAGTCGTCCAGAATGTGACCAGATTGCTTGCAATGGGTGCAAGATCGTTGTGGGCAATGCTGAGCTTTATGTCTGTCCTCATCACAGAAGTCACAGTGAGCCGAAGGACAGGCTTGGGATATATGTCCTGGAGCCATAGTGCAATAGACTGCGCATTGGTATTGTGGGCAGTATGCTTGAGAATGTCCTCTGGAGTGACAGACAGGACATTCCACGTCCCAAAGGTCGGTGGGGAATCCTTGAGGGGTGGGAGATCAATTGGGGGAAGAAGTAGAGGAGGTATCTGCTGGTAGGCCAAGGAAGGATGGGTGCCCATCATAGATGGCTAAGGGTCCAGATGAAGGATGAGGAGGTTGTGACTGAGGAGGAGGGACAGGTGGTGCGTCAGGGGGCGATGGTTGCAATGGGGAAGACGACGAGATGTGAGCAAGAAGAGATGGTGGTCGTTGATCAAGAGGAGTAGAAGGACGAGGTTCGATCTGATCTCCAAGGACAGCATCGATATAGCGAAGGCGTTTGCTGTGAGTCATGGATTGGAAGATGGGGTGAAAGGTGGAGGTGATGAGACGGGGGGGAATGTGTTTGACGAAAGAGTGGAAGTCATAAGAGTGAAGGACATCTAAGACATTCTCTGGGATGCGGCCTAGGATAACGCGAAGGGGGGAAGCTATGGAGGTGGGGACAGTGGCTTGGGTGGTAAAGTCATGAGCTCTTAATGTGTCGGAGAACAGTTGGATCAACCGTTGGCCCACTATGTCCTGCTCCCATAGGTGGTCTAATTCGACAATGATGAGTAGGGTGGGGTTGGTGATAACTGTGGCATAGATAGTGTTGCGAGCGAAGCAAGGGAGGGCGAGGGGTTGGACAGACTGGTGGCGGAGCATGGGGTGGGTGGGTGTGAGGGAGGGAGTTGTGAGTTCAATGGCCATAATGGGTTGTGATGAGGGGAAGAGATGATGATGCTGATTATGAGGGTTAGGGAGACAAAGAGAGGTGGGAGGCCGAGGGTGATGAGTTCAGGCGATTTTTAAGAGAGCTGGTGGCAATGTTTGTACTGATTAAGGATGGTGGGAGCATGGCGGAGATTACTTTCTAGTTCCCAGGTGTTTTCTGATGGGGAGTATTCTTTCCATGCGGTCAGGTACCTGTAGCAGCCAGGGGAGCCCTTGTGTGCGATAATCGCTTCAACTTCAACTTCATATTCTTCTTCGTCTTCTATTATCTCCAGCGGTGGATTTAGGAAGGGGGTTCCATATGCTTCGGTTTGTTTGTAGGAAGATAAGAGGGTAGCGTGGAAGACGTCATGTATTTTCCAAGTGGGTGGAAGACAGTGTCGGTAGGAGAGGGGAGATAAGACCTGATAGATCTCAAAAGGTCCATGTTTCTTGGGCGAGAGTTTTCTAGATGGGTATGGGATGCGCAGATTGGTGGCTTCAAGCCAGACCTTATCTCCGACTTTCCATGGAGTGAAGGAACGAGTGGAGCGTCTGGTCATGGCAAGTCAAGCAGATTCATGAGCAGCTAAAGCTTCCTTCCGGGCATGATCAAGGGAAGTGAGTCGTTCAGTGAGAGAGGGGATGAAAGTCTTGTTAATGGCAGGGTAGGATTGAGGTTCATATCCAAGGAGAAGGGAGAAGGGGGATTGTTTGGTCGAGCTGTGAGGCATGGAGTTGTGGTGGAATTCTGCTGTGATGAGGAAGTCTGTCCAGGAGTGGGGATTATTGATGCAAAAGATGCGAAGGTATGTCTCTAATTCTTGGTTTGTTTGTTTGGTTTGTCCATCTGTCTGTGGATGGTATGCCGTGGATAATTTCACGTTGTATTGGAGTAGTCTGGCTGTTGCATCTACAAGTCTTTGCAGGCAACCACTTAAAAGCTAGGCGTCGAGAGGGATATTTCTTAGGTACTACTTGTAGGAGAGAATCAAGAGAACTAGAGTGGAGACTGAGCTCCATCCAGTCTTGCTTTATATACTATTCTACGTGTAGATACATGTTGTGTACCGATCTAGATACGTATCTACATAAGTCCATCCCCTAGGCCTAACATGATCGACATGAGGAGTCGGCCTGTAACGGAGATTAATAGATACATGAGGTTACCAGCCATTGATCTGCTGCGGGTGGGTGGAATGGAAGGTGTCAACGGTAATTAAAGATAAGGGATCACATCACAGTGATGGGGTGACTGATGTGAGGTCTGTGATGATCACAATGTATTAAATATGTGTTTGTGATCAGTGGAATGAAAGGTGAAGAGCTGAAGGTGAAGCCCACTGATCTGAAAGGGCCCATAGATCCCCTGTGTCTAGCACAGTGTCTAGGTCAGGTTTTCCCTTGATAAGATAAAGAAAGCACGTATGTGCGAAGTAAAAGAAAAATATATAGCTGTAGCTGTAACACTGGCCACCCCGGTTACCTAAAAACCTGTCAACTTGTCACCTCCAAATTCTGATGGCCTGGTCTTGCCATGTTCGTCCACTCCTACATTGATGGCTGCACCATGTGCCAGCACAACAAGACCAACACTCACCCTATGACCCCCCTCCCCTTGTTCCCATCCCCTTCTCCTGCTCTCGTCTGTTCCAGCAACTCTCATGCGATCTCATCACAGATCTCCTACAGTCCAGGGGCTTCAATTCCTTATTGGTCATGGTGGACCACAGCCTTACTAAGGGGGTAATTCTCTGCCCCACAAACAAATCTATCACCACCAAAGATGTAGCCACACTTTTCTTCCACAAAGTCTACCTCCGTTTCAGCCTCTACGACAAAATCATCTCTGATCGCGGATTGCAATTTGCTTCCACATTTACAAAAGAACTAGGACATCTCCTAAACTATGACCTCTCCCTTTCCACAGCATACCATCCTCAGACCAACGGTGAAACTGAACACATAAACCAAGAAGTAGAAACCTATCTCTGCATCTACTGCAGAAATCACCCTTCTACTTGGTCTGAACACATCTCTCACACAGAGTTCATGCATAACCACCACCCCCATTCCATCACCAGCAAATCCCTGTTTTACCTCATGATGGAGTACGAACCCTGTGCCCTTCTCTCAGTAATAGCCGAGACCAACATCCCTGCCGTTGAATCCTGTCTCAAAGAACTCACCACCCTCCAAGAAGAAGCTCTCACATCCCATGAACTTGCACAACAAGTCATGGCATCCAGGTCTAAGTTGAAATTCACACCTTTTATGAAAGGACAATGAGTTTGGCTGGAGGCCCAGAATCTTAAAAGGTCCATTCTAGATCCGAAGTTCGCCACAAAGCACAAAGAACCCTTTGTCATTTCCAACATCATCTCCCCCATCTCCTATTGCCTCTGACTCCCATGAACGTGGAAAATTCATAACATGTTCCATGCTTCTCTACTATATATCACCCTATTGCAAAAATGACGTCCACAGCCTGAACTTCCCCACACCACCTCCAGATCTTATTGAAGGACAGGAGGAATATGAAATTGAACACATCATATGGCATCGCGGAATGCCATTGGCCCATCAATACTTGATCCGATGAAAAGGGTACTATTACAGCCTATATATTTTTCATCTTCTATCTTGCACATATGGACACCTCCTTTTATCTTATCAAGGGAAAACCTGACCTAGACACTGTGCTAGACACAGGGGATCTATGGGCCCTTCCAAGATCAGTGGGCTTCACCTTTCAGCTCTTCACATTCGCCCCACTAATCACAGCATGTATTTAATACATTGTGATCATCACAGACCTCACATCAGTCACCCCATCACTGTGATGTGATCCCTTATCTTTAATTACCATTGACATCTTCCATTCTACCCACCCACAGCAGATCAATGGCTGGTAACCTCATGTAACTATTAATCTCCGTTACAGGCCGACTCCTCATGTTGATCATGTTGGGCCTAGGGAATGGACTAATGTAGATACATATCTAGATCGATACACAACATGTATCTACACGTAGAATAGTATATAAAGCAAGACTGGACGGAGCTTAGTCTCCAGTCTAGTTCTCTTGTCTCCTGCCTACAAAGCATTGCTCAGAAAGTAACCCTCTCGACGTCTATAAGATAGTGATTGCCTGCAGACCTTGTAGTCGCAACAGGTACCCTGTGGAGAAAGAATCATGGGAACTCAAGTGGAACTTGAAACACTCGTCGGAGTTACTCACGACTATAAAAAACGTCACCCCCACGCTTTCTCTCTCTCATCTGCTCACCCACCACATCGAAAATAAATCTGCTCCACCTCCTCCTAATGGCTATTGAATTCACCCATGTTGACACCCCTGCCGCTGCATCCTCCACCAACCCCAACACTGTCCGCCTTCCCTCTACAGACCCCAAGAGGGTCTCTCCTACTCACCCCACTGCCCCTCAGCCTGTCAACTTTGCCACTCTTGTTGGCGATGTTCCCACCTCCCACATCTCCCCTGTCTCAGGCAGGATTCAATCCTTGCTAGCATTTACATCTCTGCCCCATCAAGAACCTTCTCCTGGACCCCCCTCATTCCTAGGGGTTCACCACCCTTAGCTCGTCCACGCACCCAGTTCGGATTCCCTCATTGCTCAATCAGGATGGGATACTCAGATGCCTCTGGATGTCTCTTCCTATCGGCATATCAACCGCCTCCAGGAGAAATGATTCACTGATGAGAATTATATTCGCTTTCATATCCTGATGTCTGACGATCGCCTTCGTGTTCCCATTAGTGTTTATTCCTCTGACGGTTCTCCTACTTACACTTGGTTCGAATCCACGATGCAGTTGAACCACATCACTGCCTTCATCTCTGGCTCAAGCCCGATCTTTCCTCACACTACCCTCAGCAGGACTATGCAGGACTTTATTTACCATGCGTGCTACCAGTTATACTCCCATGCCTTCCAACTTGGTTACGACACCTTCCTCCTTGACGTCAATAACCATTTCCGAGATCTCACTGCCACGGGTCGAGGACTTGGGAACGAAGTCCTAAGAGATGGGTCACCTATCCATAGGCAGATACTCAACGACTGGTGGACTGGTTGCAATGGCCGAGACCACGTTTACCTCAGGCACCCTTGTTTCAACCAGCATTGCTTCCAATCCAACTGTCTCGGACATACCCAGTTATTCTGTCAACAACATGTTTGCATGGGATGCCTATGATGAGCACCAGGTCACTCCCTCGCTTGCTGCCCCAGGTCCTCCCATTCCCTCATGTCTCGCCTCACCTTGCCTCACACCTCATCCTTGTCCACTTCTATGTCACACCGACCCCAAGCTGTGTTCCACAATGGACAAATCGTCCATAGAGCCACACCCTGCTGCACCTCACATCAGTTGTCCTCCTCCTCTCATAGCTCTTACCATCCTGTGCCATCCTCACCCCACGCTCCTTCTCCATATGAGGATGGAGATGAATTAGACAATGTCAGCTATGCCAACATCACTGGCTCCCCGGGACCCACCTTCAGAGAATTGTAAGGAATCCTTGCCATAGCTTCGGGTTACTAAGGGGGTAATATTACAATTCACTTGCAGGATGAACGCTTTTCTTTTTCTTTCACTATCAGACTAAACCTTTCATTTCACATGCTTAGCTCATAACCTTCCATGTTGTTCTATGACATTCCATACATCTTGTAAGCATGCTTATCCTCCATTGCGCAGGTACTCATTTCTATTCTGCTCTTCTCATGCTGTATGCACTGGCCCTTAGTCTCTTTCTCTCACACATGGGTTCTATGATATTCCTTCACATTCTATTGCCATTTCTCATGCCGGCCCTCATTCATTGTGACACATAACTGTCACGTCCACCTATCACTATAAAACCCTTCAACAGGGTCACTCTTCTTCTTTCCTTAGCTTAGTTCTACCTACAGCTTATTGCCTAGTTAGTACTAGCAATCCATTAGTCTCCCCTCCTCAGTCTTCGTTCTACTATTAAGTGAACACTTCACTCAAATGGCCCCTCTGCCTTTGTGTGTCTAGAACCTTCGACCCTATGACCTGCTAGTCAAGCTAGACAGCAGTACCTTCGACCCATTGATGCCCTCGATGGCACCTTTGACCCAGCATCCCTGTGGCTGGTCCTAAGTCGTTGTCAACATGAACGACTGAACTCTTGACCCTGCTAAGTGTTAGTAGGTTTACAAGCGACCTTATCAAAGGCCACGTGTAACAAATCTCCTGTAGTTTGTGGAGGACCAGATCGTCGAAGGTGGAAAAGGAGGCAATGTGGTTGGAGAGGGCGGAGTTGATGAGGCAAACAAAGAGGGCGTCTAGGAGGAGGGTAACTTCAGTGTTGTCAGAGTTGGCACAGGGACAGAGATCAGGTCGGCGGGACAAGGTGTCAGGTCCAGCAAGTTGGGTACCAGGGATGTGGGTGATTGAGTAATCATAGTTGGCGAGATTGAGGAGCCATTGGGCCTGTCAGTGGTTAAGATCTTGGGGGCGGCGGAAGTAAGTTAGGTTCTTGTGATTGGAGAAGACTTTGACAGGGAAGGGAGAGCCATGGAGGTATTGCCTCCAAGCTTTGAAACTGCGAATGACAGCCAAGAGCTTCCAGTTGTGGATATCGTAATTACATTCTGTAGAGGAGAATGATTGTGATAAGTGTTACAGCTATATTATTTTTCATCCTTCACTTAAGCGCATAGGGATGCTTCCTTTTATCTTATCAAGGGAAAACCCGACTTAGACACTGTGCTAGACACAGGGGATCTATGGGCCCTTCTAGATCAGTGGGCTTCACACCTCTTCACTTTCGCCCCACTGATCACACACACGTATTTAATCACCGTGACCATTGCAGACCTACACACAGTCACACTCATCACTGCAATGTGATCCCTTATCTTTAATTACCGTTGACATCTTCCATTCCACCCACCCGCAGCAGATCAACGGCTGGATACCTCATGTATATATTAATCTCCGTTACAGGCCGACTCCTCATGTTGATCATGTTGGGCCTAGAGGATAGACTTATGTAGATACGTATCTAGATTGGTACACAACATATATCTACATGTAGAATAGTATATAAAGCGAGGCTGGACAGAGCTCAGTCTCCAGTCTAGTTCTCTTGTTCTTCTCCTACAAAGTAACATCTTGAGATATACTCCTCTCGACGCCTAGATTCCAAGTGGTTGCCTGCAAAGATTTGTAGATGCAACACTAGAACTAGACTGTCCATAACCTTCGTACCCAACTACTTGGACCAGCAGACGTGTACTAAGCCTCCCACTTTGCTACCACAGGCTCTAAGCAAGTGAGCGCGTCTTCAGGGGTATCTAGCACACGCTAATGAAAGCGCACACCTAGTGCCCATCTCTTTTCACTGATCCCTTCTCCCCTTTGCAGCATACACCCCTTGGGTCGATCTGACCAACCCTTGGGAATTAGCAGACATACCCGTAGCCTTAGCAGAACCCGTAGTTAAAGTAGAGCCTAGGGAGATCTCACTACCTAGAGCGAGCATAGGGAGTGAAGAAGACCCCAACGACTGGCCAGACCCGGCAGTCACAGAAGAAGAGTTTTGGAGGATCTTAGAACAAGATCTTTGCCCTGAAAGTTTTGGAAACGGCGCAGATGTAGACGTCATCGCTACCGATCTAAGATTCACTGGTCACACGTACTACTGGGACCCCACACCCTCATCACAAACCCTAAGCCCAGCAACAGATCTAGCTTTGCTTAGACAACCCTCTACCCCTATCCCTGACGTCATAGGCCACGACCCCTTCGCCTGGCCAACACAGCAACGTAACGTTCGCCTAGAAGCAACCCTAGGAGCACGAATAGCAGAAAGAGAGATCAGTGTCGCAAGAAGGCGATACAGAGAGCAATCAGAGGAAAACAAAGAAGAACAACCTCGCACTAAGAGGCAGCGAAGAGAATATCCACAAATGATCAGGAGGAACGATCGTTACAGTCGAGTACAGTTAAGGGTTCAACAAAGAAAGAATTACAAGTACTAGCCCTACAATCACAATGTCTTTCATTCCCATTTTAGCCAATGATCCACATTTGCAGATACAAGTGCAAACCATCTCGAAGCAATTGCACAATTTGCACAAACACAAGATAACAGATACGGTCTGTTACGCGTGGCCTTGGGTAAGGTCGCGCGTAGACCTACGAGTGCCTAGGGACGAGGGGGACGAGGGGCTTTAGACTACGGTTGAGAATATCCGTAGGAAAGGGGGTCGACCGTGGGGTTGTCGATCTATGTCTACGAAGCGTATTGCTAGGTGATCTGGGTTACCTGTGCTATACAAGCTACAGGGTCGAGGGTTCGGAGTTAGACACACTCAGATGCGAAGAGCGTCGATGTGAAGCGTTCACTCAGGTGTAGAACGAAGACACAAAGTAGATTGCTAGAGCTAACTAGGCGGTAGCCGTAGGTAGAACTAGGTTAAAGAGAAAGAGATAAACGCCCTGTTGAAGGATTTATATAGTGAAGAGAAAGGTGTGACGGTAACGCGTCACATGGTTAAGGGCCGGCGTGGGAAACGGCGTGAGAAGAGCAGAAGCTAGTAGCAAAACCACGCATGGGAAAGAGTCATAAGGGCCGGCGCATACGGCGTGTGAAGATTAAAAAGGGAACGAGTACTTGCGCGATGAGGGATAAGCACGCTTACGAGGTATGTGGAATGCCGTAGAACGACATGGAAGGTGGCGAAGTAAGCGTGAGAAATGAGACGAGTGTCAGTTCGTAATGCTAAGTAAGGAAAAAGAGTGGGCCCTGCAGCGAATCGTAACACGATCCCCTCTCTAGTGAAATAGCGCAGCTAAAGAATGCAGTAGCGCGAATTGAACAAATGATCCAAGCCTTGACAGGACAACCAAGGCCACTGACGAGACAACCAACCCCAAGTGGATCAGGGGCGACTCAAACGAAACCAACCTTCAACACATCATGAAAAGTAGAAGTCTTCGCAGACCCAGGAGACTTCGACGGATCATTCGCCAAATTCGACGAATGGTGGGCAAAGATCCAATCCTGGATACTGATAAATCAGCATGCAATCGCACCACAAAGCGGTGACGCCATCCTAGCAGTTCTATCCAGATTAAAAGGACCAAGGGCAGGACCCTTCGCACAATTAAGATTGCAAAGGCTCTTCACCAACCAAGGATATAGTTGGGCAGATCTCGAGGGAGAATTAAGAGATCTCTTCAGAGGAAGCAATGTCAAAGATAGAGCCATGAAGAAAATAAACGAAATGAAGCAAGGAAATACGCAACCAATCGACGATTTCCTTGTAAAATGATACGCAGAATATGAAAAGGCCGAACTAGGAGATCCACATGGAGTATATCTCCTAGAACAAAACGTCAAGAGATATATCATGGATTACATTTGGAAGAATGGTCTAAGAAAGACCATTGTCAACGAAACAATGGAAACCCTAAGAGCTGTAGGGCATCATCTCGAGAGCCTAGATCTCATCAGAGGACGAACCCAATTTAGATTTGGATCTAAACCAAGCAAAGATCCGAATGCTATGGATATCAGCGCAGCCCAGAAAGGGGCAAAATCATGTTACAATTGTGGTGAAACTGGTCACTTTGCAAAACAATGCAAGAAACCATCAACCAAATGCAATCTCTGTGGATGGTCAAACGGCCACAAAAAGGATTGCCGAAGCAGACAAGTAAGAAGTACGTCCTCGGATGACACTAAAAGCACCGAACACATTTACATGCCCGGCACACAAGCCGAGAAAGGGAAAGGATGTGACCCCACGGCAGCAATAAGGGGCATGTCGTTCAAAGAAGCAAAGGCATTCTTCAGGGACGTCGAAGATGCCAAGAACAAGAAATCGGCAAAAGGCAGAGCCTAGATTCAGGAACTGGGTCTAATCTAGGCAAAGGTAAGCGTAAGCAGGTACACTTTCCAACAGACAATCGTTTCTCTAGTCTACATGTTTACGACACAGAAGCAGCGCCTTCCACTATTATTTTGCCGATAGAGGAGTCCTCTCAGAGGCTCGGCCGGGGCGTTACACCGGTGCTTAATTCCTCTTCAAAGAAAGCTAATCCCTCGATCTCCCCTGCAGATCAAATCCCAGACGAAGGAATCTTTTGCAGATCATTAAAAATAGATAACGAACTAAAAATGAAGATAAAGGTAAAACCCAAAAACACTGATCAAAGTTTTATTCCAGTATCAGCACTCTTGGACTCAGGCACAAACTGCGTCTTCATAGATAACGTATTCGCAATGCAACATGCACTTCCTCTTAAGCAGCTCGCACAACCCCTTTGTTGCGACTACAATTTCTTGCAGGCAATCACTATCAGATAGACGTCAAGAGGAGGTATCTTAAGGCTACTGTGTAGGCAGAGAACAAGAGAACTAGACTGGAGACTTGGCTCCATCCAGTCTCGCTTTATATACTATTCTACTTGTAGATACATGTTGTGCATCGATCTAGATACGTATCTACATAAGTCCATCCCCTAGGCCCAACATGATCAACATGAGGAGTCGGCCTGTAACGGAGATTAATAAGTACATGAGGTATCCAGCCGTTGATCTGCTGCGGGTGG
>JBBPTX010001219.1:0-11636 GCA_038094595.1 Pulveroboletus aff. annulatus
GGCATCCCTGGACCTGTATGAATACTACTGTTACTAGCTTTATGGGGACATGCAGTTGCTCACCAAGTGCGCGAAAATTGGGATTGGGCTATCAAACAATAAGTGCATCCGCGGCGTGAAGTACCACAACTTTACTCCGGATCCAAACTGCGGGGAACCATCCGCCTCGAAAAGCTTTACGGATCCTTGCAGCTCCGAGGACATGTTACAACGGAACTCGAGTCCGTATATTTTTACAATGGGGCCCGGCCTCTTCCGGTTGAGAGGATATTGATCAATCGTGAGCGAGAAAAAAGGAAGAAAATTAGGCACGTAGAAAAGGATGCCCGCGTTCGACACCATCATTTTTCCCACAACCGTCATGCTTCAAGTTCAAAGCGTCTTTTACGTATGATATTTGGTCGCGATATGCGTGCCCTTTTAATGCTTTCAGTGATAAATGGCGCTCGGCGAAGCGCGAGAAAAGAAAGCCACGCCCTCATAGCCCGATTGTCTCCTTGCCTTTAAATTTCCTATTTGATCGATCTGCGGAACGGGAACAAAACTGACTTCCATAAAGATCGGACTCGATGTAAGGTTTATCGAGCACCGTCTACACCGTGTCTGACTGTTCTTGTTCCTGTTGTCCTTGCTCTTGCTGCGTTCGTGCAGGACTGCGATTGCGCTCGGTGGGCGATGGTGGCTCGGAGAGGGTTGGATAGAGCGGAACAGCAAGTGCAAAGATGGAACATTGCTTGGGGGCAACTGCAAGATACAACGAGCGCGAGATAGAAGTCGAGGCTGAGAAAATATATAGGAGACCGTATGTTTGAACTGGTTTTTTCTTGTGAACAGTTTGAGCATGTTCTCCGTCTCGTGCAGGACGATCCCAGAGAGACCAACCAGACATGGGTTCCGACTTTGGCGGACTGAAATACGATAAGTAGAGTGGGAGTTTTGCAATTATTAAGTTGCGCGCCGTTAAGATTCGCTTTGACCAGTTTCGCGTGCACGGGCGATGAACTGGGCATTTTACCTTGATGCGAAAACGACGACGTATCCGGGACACTGAGCCCTAACAATTCCGACACGTACCCCGTCCAAAGATGATGCCGTGGCACGAATAGCGCAAACCTGTCCAAAAAGCATACAGCAAACATAGGACAACCCAACGGAGTGGCACACGCGTACTTCGTCACTTGTTTCTCCAACTTCCAAGGCCCCTTGGATGCTGCTACGTTGCGCCCCAATGAAGTATGAATTTCTTTTGAGCCCTTTCGGCCTGTTTACGAGCTTGGCTGGAGGCTCTTTCATTCTTCGTCCTGCTCCTCTTTGGTTTCCGAGGGTAATATGACCTTTAACACTCGTATACCTGGGCGGGATCAGATATTAAGGTAAATGCCTGTTGAACATATGCTGGCGTGAGAGGTGCACCCGTGGTCAGCTTGAGGCGCAGATTCTACCAAACAGTAGCTTTATTTACCATAAGTCAAACACGAAGCGTACCTTTGCATCAGTGATCGATCTGCATGGATCGACAACGTCTTTTTGGTCCGTAGTCATCGAAGAGGCATGACAGCAATAAAGAACTGCTGAATGTCACGTGCTTGGATGCTTGTTTGCTAAAAGCTTTGGAAACAAACAAACCAACTTATGTTGGTCCAGTGCACGTGCTTGGCCACTACTGGCAAGAAACCTTTAGGGATAATATTACAGGAGAAGACGCAAAAAAGGGACATCAAATGAACGACAAATCACAAGACGTATGGTAAAAGAGACACTATGCCACCAATAGGCAAATTCTGTGGTCTCCAAAGACGCGATACATCAGCGGTTCTCTAACAACCCTGGTCCTATATCGCGCACGTCAACATGACCTCACACGCTCTGAGGTGTGCCAGCGTGCTTACCATAAACGTATTTGGTATATCCTGAAAACCCACGCGCACGCTGCCACAAAGCTCCACATGGCAGCTACTATCGGTCAGTGAAGAGATCAGGAAGGTCCTTCATGTCCAAGACGGCTACTCCAGCCTCTTCCAGCTCATCCTCAATCTCAGCCTCGATGATATGGGCTCTTGTGACCCCTCCATCGTTCCAAATCTCGGTGCGATCAAGGGTAGCATGAGCGCCTCTTATCAGAATAACCACGTTCCCTCTATCAAGCGCAGCGCTGCACGTGGCACGAACGCAATAGTCGCTCTGCATGCCGACGACGATAACCTCGGCATTTACCGGAATCAAATCCCCGAGCCGCGTCCCGGAGAACGCATTATTCTTTTTCTTGTCAACGACAGGTTCGTGTGGGAGGGGTGAGAAGAAGAGTTGCCAGCCGGGTGTGTTTGGCTCGTCTGGCTCGCTGGATTCACCGTTATTGCGAACGTGGATGATGCGGGGTGGTTGTTTTTCAGACCGGGCCTTGGTAAGGATGCTCTGGATGTTTTGGCGGATGGTGTGGGCTGCAGGCACGCCACCATCTTTGGGATCTCTAAGAAGGTACATTTGGACGTCTATGAGGAGGAGCACACGGCAGGAGAGACAGGATGGTTGGCTGGGAGACATGCAGACAAGAAAATAAAAAAGAAAGGAAAGGAACAGAAACCAAATACAAGAAGAAATCCCAGCAGCGTCACGAATTATTTATAATTTACCGCCAGACCCACGAGGAAAGGGGGAAACGGCTGACCACGCATTATGTAATTGTTAGTCCCGGTTTGGTTCAGTTTGTTCGTTCATTTAAGGCGTGACGTCATACACATAACCCCCATATCGCCACATCGTAGACCTGATAACCGAGATATCTTGCTCCTCGAGTCAGGCCATTGTGACGTATCAGGTCAGCCACCATCAATACATGTGGGCCATTACCCACTCCACATCCCGAGAATGATGTTCGACCCATGTTAACAAGGTTCAAGAACCGCCGCCAATGTGAATCCTTTTACATTCCCCACAATCAGCCTATCAGTAGCCACGCTCATAATATTCGTCTCGAAAAGGCTTAAAAGGTTCGGAGCCAAACACTTGTAGAACTTTTTTTTTCCCTGCCGTCGGTACCTAACTGAACTGACATCCGTGTAAGTATTCGCCCAGGTTGTAGCCCTTCGTCATCGGAGCTGCTGGCCTGGCGAGACGTGTTGTGAAACTGACTCCCACAGAACGAACACCCTTGGTGACGTTGATAACGCATATAGTATAAGACGGTTTGTTTTTTAGTCCGCAAGGAGGTCTAAGCTCATGCTCTTGATCTCCCGCAAAGTACGGCACGGTCACACACCGGTGGTACATACCATTTTAAAAAACAAGGACCGGCTTGAAAAAACCACCTTTACCTACTTCTTCAAAGATTTGGCGTGCTACGAGAAGCAGTCAAAACGTGAGGAGATCCGAGAATTGCGGCGTACCGCTCTGCTTACGGTACTATTGTGGTTCCGCCCCACCCAGCGGCATGAACGGAACCATCGGATGGAGCCACTGATACAAGGTACGGATTCGCCTCCGCTGCCCCCCTTGTACTATGGCCTGTCTGGATAGGAGCGCAAATTGAGCGGACCCCTGGCGGATTTGTTACGGCTGCCTTTCCAAGTTTCGATAAGCACATGAAGTTTCACCGCCCAAGTACCGTCATTGGAGCACCTGGCTCGGAGTCATCGCCAATTACGCGATCAAAATATAGGTGTGATGTGAACACAATGAGTATGCAGGAAAGGATCGGGAAAGAAGCGTTATTCAAGCTTGAGATCAACCGACGGGGTCCCCACACCAATCTCTCCTACAGCGAAATCTGAACGGGTATGTGCTAATTAATTCGGTACACATGGACATTAACGTCCCTTCTGTCCACGGATAGACCCTGGGATGCCCCTTCGGTGTCTGCCTCAGCCATCATGATGAATCTCCCGAGAGCAACCGACTGAATCACTATCACCAATTTCTCCATTGGAATCCGAGGGGATTCAAGTTCCCGAGGTCGTTACTAATATCATATACGTCAGTCACTTGGGTAAGTACCAGTACGCACCCTGTCATTCCGATGGTCATCAACCCGGCCATATTTTTTGGGCCACGGACACCTATCGTGGACCACATTCTCATTCTGGACGTATCACTTAGTATCAGTCTCCCTTCCTGCATTCTCCTTGTGTTTCGCCACCCGGGGGGAACGGGTTAACAGCCACAGTGGCTTGGTGCGGCACCGTGCGGATCCATGCGCGTTGAAGGGAGCGTTACCTCAGTGCGGTGAATTGATAGCAATGTACAGCTGTTATGACGGACCCGGGAAAGAGTGGAGAAAGAGTGGTTGGATGAGGCGAGGGAGGCGGTGTCACCAGTGCAATATATGTACCTTGGTCAGGCCCGGGTCTTCAGCCTCAGGTGCACTGTAATTAACTTGGTGTGGCTGAACATGATGCACGATCTATTGATGAACAACAATATCTCCGGGGTATAGCCATGAATGTATCATTGATGTCGGCGGCGGAAATAGACCCTTGGCAGCACGCTTTTGTGAGGCGCTCGAAGTGTACTTATGAGGCGGTTTAATAGTTACTCACTGTGCTAGGCTAGCACGCCAAGCAAATTAATCTAGGTCGCTAATACTAGCACTTAGTAGTACTAGCAGCAGCGTGCGCCGCATCGATATATCCGGCATTGAACAACGTGTATCGGGCGTGTCATCAAACATAAAGCAAACGTCGAGTTCCGTTCTCAACACCAGCGATCGTCTACTAGGACCACTTCCTCTATTGTGACTTCTTGGTCAAATCGTACACAATACGTCTTTGCGGTGTCACTATCCGTCTTACCCCGTGGAAAATATATCCGCGAATTCGCCACTGCTCACCATCTCGTTAACTACGTCCAGTCCCCCAACAAACTCGCTGTTGACGATGAACTGCGGGTAAGTCGGCCAATCGTTCAATTTCTTTAACCCTATCATCGCAAGATGAGAAGTTTCATAGGAACAGCACGTAGCACGCTCACCCTGTCTAACCGCCTCATCCTCGAGTATGTCAAAGTGGGTAAATGCCACCTTTTGTTCGCGCAATAGGGCGACCGCCTTCCTAGAGAAGCCACAACGAGGATTATCGGGCGATCCTTTCATAAAGAGGACGACGGAGCTTTGATTCATGAGTCTTTGCATGCGTTTGTCGAGCTCTTCGGGTGCTTCCACATCTTGTTTCTCCTTAGGCTTTTGTTGTGGGAGCCCCGCGGTTGGGATATGTATCTTGACGAGTTTGGTCACAGCCGCGGCGTCTACACCGCTGACCCGACCAAGCAGTGTGTGACCCTCGAAAAGAGTGAGAATGCGAATGAGTGGCGAGCGGAAGGCCTACCCGAAGAAGGAGAATCGATGGGACAGCCTCGATATCAAACGATTCCGAGATATCTTGCTGTTCTTCCGCCTCGACCTACTCCGCACCGTGATCGTACGATATCCAGGAGGAACGGAACATGGAACGTGTCATCAGCCATCAGTCGGGAGTGCCCAAGGGAGATGAGGAGTATGATTTACTTGTAAGACCAACAGGCTTGGGTGTTCTTTGGCGAGCTTGGAGACGAATTCGTTCATCTGCTTGCATGGTTCGGCCCATGGTGCCCAAAAGTTGATCAGAGAGACCCGATTTAGATCTTTGGATAGGACTTCCTTGAAATGATCGGGCGAGGTTACAATGTGAAAGTTCGGGGAGCTGGACATGACGTGTGTATGCTAACCGGGAATAAGAGGACGTCTTATATATAATGATAACTGTCTGTTGAGTGACGTGGAAATCTGGTGTGGAGTTGGCACAAAGCGGAGAATGGAGTTCCGAAAAGCGATCGACCGAAATTGACCGAAAGGGTTTATCTCAGCTGATCTATTCGATGAGCGATGTGTGCTCATAGGATCTGCCCCGACATCCTCGAATGCGCGCTCGTAAAGCGGCGCGTACGTCGATGTATCATGACTCATGGAAGTTAAATGATTTCAACTTTGGTGTGTTTGATCTTTCCCCGAAAAATGTCGCCTTGTTGGGTAGACGGAGCCACCGGGTACTACGGCCAACTCGGATCAACTGACTCCGTGTTCCAACCACCTTCCGCTGTACACGCACCCATCAGCGGATCTTAGACTTACCATTGGTGGACAGTCGCTGCTTTCTCCGATCTCGCAGTTTCTTCTCGGCCGATGTTAACGCTGTAACGGCTGTATCAAACACAACGGACATTCAAGCTGAGGTAATTCGGATGCAACTGGTCAATCCATGTATTTTCAAAGCGAATATAGTGTTAGGGCCGGCTAGCTCAGTTGGTTAGAGCGTCGTGCTAATAACGCGAAGGTCCTGGGTTCGACCCCCATGTTGGCCATATGTTTTTGTTTCTGCCAATTCCCGCTGGAGAGGTTTTCTGCCGTTGTCCGCGACTCCGCATCGGACTTTCTGTTTGCAATGTACAAATTTACCACGACATGTCTTTACACCGTTGACATCCAACAGAGATCATGGTCTTGTTGGAAGATCGTAGAAGTTTTGCTCGCTCACGCGCGCACTGACAAGACTGGTTCCATTCGACCAATGATCATCCGCGTGGTCAG
The DNA here is from genome assembly GCA_038094595.1 of Pulveroboletus aff. annulatus. Classification (NCBI taxonomy): domain Eukaryota; kingdom Fungi; phylum Basidiomycota; class Agaricomycetes; order Boletales; family Boletaceae; genus Pulveroboletus; species Pulveroboletus aff. annulatus. The sequence goes on from JBBPTX010001219.1 coordinate 6,554, forward strand.
GGATGAACAAATTTCGCTTGACCTCAATCAAGGCGGATGAACGAAAAGAAGGACTTGGATGAGTCGATCATTCTCTCACTTTCAAACTTGATCGCGAGCGATCCTCATACGACAGATTCCAAATGGAACACGTTTTCCGGTATCAACTCGGAGTGCTATTAGTGATGCACTAGCATTTTCGTTCATATATGAAACACCAATGCCTTCCAGATAACGTCACCGCGAGCTTTCCCTACCCAGGTGAGTCACTGACCTCGGTTCCCTTGAACGGTTGATAGATAGGAAAGAGCACGTGTGAACTGTGCACCATAGGCTCCGAACCAGGTTAATACCCAGCTCCGAGGAATATGGTTGGAATGCCGGTTTTACAACTTTTCACGATCAAGCTATCCACGTTTACCCTCATACTTTATGTGAACACGGAATATGAATGAGTTCCTTGTCGCTCACACTTATCCCCAGGTTCTGCAAAGTACTATCGGGGGCCCTAGATTCCCAGAACGGTGAGGATTTCGAATGACGTTGAGTATCTGATCAAAAAAAAGTACTATTCCGGTGTCTTGGCGAGCTGACCCGATTATCTAAACAGATAGCCGCTGGAGGGGTGGACCGGACGATCCTACAGCGGGAGAGGACAGTCTACCGAATGGTGCTAGGACCCTAGGAACCTGCCTACCGAGCCAGCCAGGAGCCCCTGTTCCACCGCGTCACACCACAGGCCCGTCGGCAAGTTACACAATGGCCTGTCCCCGACAGTTGGCGGGGGTCGGCCAATTGCGTGCTGTAAGGAGACCGCTTGAGACCGCTTACATACTAATTAGCCAATAAGCGGGCTTGCAGCAGCGAAAGAGTAAATGTTTCATTCTGATACATCGTATGTTGTCAGGTCTTCTGACGCTAGCTTCGAAAGGCTGATACCAGTCCAAGTCCATTATGAATTTCCCTCATTCATATTGTTTACTGAACCGAGAAAAAGTCTGGGAACGTTCTCTTGTACCAAATTATTATCCTCGTTTTGGAGGTTTGGCCGCTTCCAAGCTGCCGAACCGAACATTTTGACAATATAAGATGGTGTTCTAGAGGGAAAAGTTACTGCTGGCTCGTACGATCTTCATAGCAAACATGCGGTCCATTTCGACAGCCCAGATGGCAGCACTAGCGCTTGTACTCCTCGCAGTTGTGTCCATGGATGTCATTCGACGGCTTATCTGGGATCGCAGCAAAAGGAAAGGATATCCTCTACCCCCTGGTCCGACCCCGCTGCCGCTCATAGGGAGCGTCCTTTCTGTCAATTTCCGCGAACCGTTCAGGACATATACCAAATGGCAAACGAAGTATGGTGAGTATGGTGATGTGTGTTTAGAATAGATGGTCCTGATAATACTCAGGTGATATCATGTACATCCGACTTTTGGATACAGATGTTGTAGTCCTTAATTCCCTCGCGGTTGCGACGGAGTTGCTTGAGAAACGATCGCAAATATACTCCGATCGTCCTTTCATAGCGTCGGTTGAACCGTGAGTAAAATACGAGGCGGTAAGGGATGACTCAAACGGTAACTCACGTTTACCAGGTATGGTCATAATTCCACATTTGCGTTCTTGCAATATGGTGAACACCTGAAGCTATGCCGGCGAATATTCCATCAAACATTCCGTGCGGAGGCTGCCGTCACCTTTCAGCCAATGCAAGTCCGCAAGGCACGCCAACTCGTTTTGAACATGGTAGATAATCCTAGCAATTTTTTCTACCACTACACGACGTAAGGGCGTTTGGGTGTCTTATTTCATAATTCTCTGAGTCCTCCAGGTTTACTTCCGGGGTGACGATGTCCTCCGTGTATGATTACGATCCAAAGCTCCGCGATGATCCAATGGTGTCAATCATCAACAATTTCATCGATGCTTCACTCCCTGCGTTAATCCCTGAAAGGGCACTCCTCCTGAAAGTGTTTCCGTTTTGTGAGTGTCTACACAGATCCCGATTCGCTCTGTTTGACCTTGACTTGTAAGTACTGCACATACCTGATGGGTTCCCCGGGGCTTGGATCGAACGTGAGGCGAGAAATGCCCGAGAGCTTGGTGTCAAAATGGTCGAGACGCCATATCAGTACGCCCGGAGGCGCATGGTATGTCTCTAGTTAGCTTCAATAGCGAATGAGCTGTAACGGTGTTTTTTTCGCATCAGGAATCCAAAGAACACAACCCCTCGATGGTGTCAAGCCACATTCCTCAGATGGAAACGTTGGAGGATCCCCACCGTTCACGATATGAAAAGGCTCTGAATCTTCAACTGCTTTTATCGGTATGCTTCAGTAATTGCTGTCCAATCAATCCAGCTGATCGTGCGATGATAGCTGCTGTAGAAACGGTATGTAGCGCTTTTTTGACGTGTATGCGACACTAAGCATGCAGCCTGCGCGCACAGACGAGTTCAGCATTGATGGTATTTACACTTGCGATGATAAAGAACCCACATGTTTGGAAACGCGCACAAGCATATATCGACGCCACCATCGGGACGCATAGATTGCCCACTTTTGACGACAGATCGTCGTTGCCATATGTCGATGCCATCTTGCGCGAAACATTGAGATGGCAGCCGCCCGCTCCTCTTGGTGGGAGGATCATTTTGACTCTCTAGACACCTTTACTAATCGACTTGAAGGTGTTCCACATGCCACCAGCAGCAGTGATATATACAACGGTTTTTTTATTCCAAAAGGTATTTCAACTAGTCCAGCCCTGCGTTGTAATGAACTTTGTCTCTATAATAGGGGCGAATGTCATTGCAAACATTTGGTACGAAGTCGAAATTCTCCTCACGGTCTGCACAAGAGTTTATCAGTTCATTAGGGCAATGTCGCGTGACGAAACTCGATACCCCAATCCGGAGGAATACATTCCCGAGCGATTTTTAGATGTTGATGGGATGCTAACGGATGACATTCCTGTCTTTCCGTTTGGTTTCGGGAGAAGAATATGTCCAGGTAAGTAACTATGTACTGTCGTTTGGCCGCCGTGCAAAGAACTCGTCGTCGCTAGGTCGATATGTCGCCGATGCGTCCATGTGGATTGCGATTGCGACGATGCTAGCGACATTTGATTTCAATGCCGCCAAATATGTGGAAGGGAAAAACATCGTGTTTGAGGCAGAATTCACGAATGGGATGGCTCGGTCAGTGCATTTACAGATCTGCGTTTCGATCACCGCACTTATTCTTTTTCTAGTCACCCATTGACATTTCCTTGTTGCATCACACCTCGGGCACACGTCGACAAGTCATTCCTCGAGTGGTGAATATTTAATGAAGAACACAGACCCCTGCCAGATGAAAATGTATACAGTTCTTTGCTCATATAGCTAATACAATGACATCAACGCAATGCTCACCCACATCTACTACATTCATTCCTCCTTATCTCGGGCCGCTGGCGCTTGGTTTCTTCGCGTTTAGTCATTGCTGCATTCTAACTCGGACTTGTTCTCAGCTCGGATCTTGGCAGGGACCCACCGCAAGATTGTCCTTGTTGAGTGATATATAATTACTGCAATGACCAGCTCCTACTGGACACCCTTTAAGTTAATGCCTTTAAATTAATGTTGATTCCAGAACCCTTCGAGCCACACACTCGACTCGCCGCCTTTCGTCTAATCGTTGTCCTCCATCATCCTGTCGGCAATCACTTGTAGTAACCACATGACACTGGCCCACCACCCCCGGCTACGCGTGATTTTCGAAGAAGGGGACACTTGAACTGCATTATAACATCAAGACATGGATCTTGAAGTTGAAATATGTGCATATGTTGGATCACATCCAGAAGAGCTGGCGATCGACCGACATCACACCAACTTCTCGTCCGAGTTGGACTTTCTGGCAATGCACACAAACACAAATTTACCACGTCATGTCTCTTGTTTTCACCCACCCACAAATAGTCGACATCTGACAGTGACCTTGGTGATGATCAGAGATGACTAACAACGTTCTCTCGCCCTTTTGTGCCCGTGATGAACAAGTCAAAGATAAGTTGGTCGTTTCTTCGCTTTCAAACCTGACAGGCGACACAGACGAACATCCTTCGACAGGGATCAGAGAGATGGTTGAGAGAGGAGTGGGAGTATTCCCGTGTATCATTCAAAGCAATGAAAGTAGGCGAGAACATCCATTTCCGGATGGATCCCAATTACTTCCACTACTTTCCTGTACGACAGAACCGTGTGGACACTGCATGGTTTATACCCGACCACGGAGCGGCTGGAGTACGGGACGCAAATTCTCTCAGGTAATGGTCCAGCTGTTCATTTCCCCCGTCCTCACCTAAGCAGTCTGGTCATTAGACAATCGTCCAAGTATGGGATTCGAGTATGACTACGCTTTCCACACGCTTATCCGAACAAATATCCGAGTTCTCTTGCCACAGGGCCAATTTCTGTGCTGGCCGCACCCCAAGCGTCACTTGGAACGCTGAACGTTGTGAACGTCCAACGTTGCACACTGCTTACTTAGTGTACGCCACCTGATCAAAAAAAGCACTAGTTTTCGGTATTTGAATGGGCCGTCCCGGAGTGTCAAGGCAGATAAGTAGCTGAACCTAATGAGTAGCGACCCTTTTATGTCCTAGCTTATGACTGACTTTTAAGGGAGACTTTGCTTGAGCCCCGCTTTCCCTCGTGCTAACAGGCTAAGCAAGGCTCAGAACGTTCTCTTATACATTTTCCGGAGCCTGGCCGGTTTCAAACCGTTGAACGGAACGTTCTCGACACCTATAAGATGATGTTCTTATGAGCAGATTTTCCCGCTAATCAGTACGATCTTTACGGGGAACATGCAATCCGTTTCAACAATCCAGCTCGCGGCGCTCGTTCCGCTCGCCGCCGTATCCGTTGATGTCATTCGACGGCTTGTCGGGGATTACATCGAAAGGAAAGGATACCCTCTGCCCCCTGGTCCGACCCCTATCCCGCTCATAGGGAGTGCCCTTTCTGTCGATTTCCACGAACCGTTCAGGACATATACCGAATGGCAAGCAAAGTATGGTGAGCACGGTGGTATGCAATTATAAAAGATTGTTCTGA
>JBBPTX010001220.1:0-11632 GCA_038094595.1 Pulveroboletus aff. annulatus
TGATCGCCACTCTGTATACCTCAGCGTCTTGTCCTACCCTTTTTCACCACCCTCGAATAGTGCATCGATGATCGCATTTACTGTTACTTTTGGATCCCCATTTGTCATTCCAACCGCCCAAGGATGCCATCGAACCCCCCCTCTCTACCACCGTATGACCTCCGCAACGGAAGCTTCTGTAGCACCTTTCTTGTGTACATGTTGGAAAACTAAATCGCAATGCAACTCCGAGTACGTATGATGAATTTGAAGCGAATGGATGGGTGTCTTTTGGTACATCTGAGCGAGTGGATAGCGGAACGATTGCGTTCGCGTTCCTTTTCGCGTTCCTCGGCCTCGGCTTCTTCCTCCTCCCTCAACTTAAAAACCTCCACCCTGGCCTCTATGCAGTCCGAAATCCAACTAACCGTCATTTTGCCATTGTTGTGTTAGAGGGGCGATGCCACCGGTAGAGACGCCTTTTGGATCACGACCATCAGACCCAGGCACGCTACTGTATAGCCAGTATTGCACACCCGCCTCGAGGATCTGTATAGGGTTGTGATGCTGAGCGCGGCAGCTGGGAAGGGTATGAGTGGTGGCATGGTATTGATAACAAGACCGACCTCTGAAGATATTGAGAAGTTCCTTCTTTTCAAAGTTGGGCACACTTGCCAAGTCCATTGAGGCCGAGCAATTCTATGTTCATGTCGTCGTCGTCGTCGTCTGAGCAGAGGCGAAAGAATAATACCATCACTGATTGACAGATGGGGTGGATGGAATATCATAAGGCGTTGGAGGGTTAGGCAAGACGATGACGGTGGGTCGGACGCCAAGATTTTCAAAGGACCAGTTTACGGCGGTGCTGCCCAACTTTCCCTGACGGTATGGTGCACATGAACGAGGAGAGAAGCATGGCGGGAGTGATGAGGAGGAGGAATAAGCGACTTGCCGAGAAAGATGTAGACTGAGAGGCGAACATTTGCAAGACGGACATGTGCACGAGCGAGAACGCAGTTGATCAAAGGATATGTCGGGTGAGAGAACAATCGCCGGTGAGAATTGGATTACGCACGGTACAGAGTGGCATCGGTGGACAAGGAGAGGACAAAGCGCGTGAATGGTTCTGGCAGCAGTTGTTATTATTTGCGATCCCTGCAAACACCTGAACCAGCACGACGTTTGCAACCAAACGAGCGACAAGTACCCTGATGAGGACAACATATACTGCGGCGGTCACTTGGGGGCGATCGTTAACCTTCAGCGCGATCGTTTTTTTGACCGTCTCGCGACCCGGGTTTGCACTGGGTTAGATATCGTGCCCGTTAGTAGTCGAGCACATTAACTCACCTCTTCAAACCACCCGGTCGTCCATGATGGGTTGAGTTTGAGTTCGTAATCGATCCCGCATAACACGATTGCTCTGAAACTCAGTGCTCAGGATCATGCAATCGGTGTCGAGGTCAAAATGGTGGCAGGTGGATGGGTAGAAGATTCTGGTTAGAGATGGTAGCCTTGGATATGGTCAGTGTTGGTGAACATACAGGCCATTTTTCCATCGACTTGCCTTTTGCTCATACTTTATCGCCTTCTCTGTGGTGACCATCTCACCATTGCAGAATCAGGATCGACCCCATTTGTTTGTCTTTGACCTCTTGTTTTTCTTGCCGCTCTTTGGCACCGGGCCACAACTACCTCGACAACTCTATTCACAAACAGACCCACCGACGTCAGGCTCGCTGGATGCGTGGCAACACAAAAGGTGCGTCTGTTCCTGCCCAACAAAACCTGGCCTGACCATCACAAGGGCAAGCGCCATTATCGTGCCCGGATCACATCAAGTGCTTCAAGTCTACGGGCGAGCCGCCACGTGTGCTGTAACCATCCACGTCCTGCACTTTCCAGTGACCCCAGGTTCTCAAGATCTCGTGCCCAGCACCGGTCGTTCACAGTTTTCGTATGTTCGCTTAACAAATCACACATGGAGTTGTCGAGACCATTTCGGCTGGATTCCACCCAGCGTGCGGGCCCATGTTGTCGCCATACACCAGCCCTCGCTCATCATTGCGTATGCAAGGTATGCCACGTCGACGCCATCCTCGTATCAGGTACAGGACTCGCAGACCCCTTTCGCAGGTTTTTCCACCGTATTCGTATTTCTAACCTCAATTGCAAAACATCCAGGTCGCATCGTCTGTCGAACCTTTTTCAGCGATCCACTGTTTGTATCACTCCAAGCGCCCGGAGAATTGGAGACTTGTTGTCAAGGACTGTGGGGGTCAGAGATGAGGACATGGACGAGGGCGTCGGGGAGTGAACCCCAACTGTCCTCTACCCGTGTCACGGGGAGTCGCAGGCGAAGAGGGTGTTGGGATTGGGAAGGGAATCAAGAGGCGGAATCCGAGGATGAGTTGCGGGACATGCAGGCAAAGTCATCAAGAGAGGCCAGGGTGGGGTATGTGAGATGAATTCATAGACATATGAGAGCTGCGACAAGAAATGAGATTGTATACCGATCCCGTGTTCCGTAATACCACACATCGAGTGATCATTGAGAATAAAATAACATTATGAGGTAGAGGAGATGAAGGGTATCTCTAACATGAAAAGAAAGAGACGAAAAAGACACATAGCTTACAGGTACTCCCATCCAACGAAAAGACGTCATGGATCTCTCCCGAGATTACGTCCTTGAAAGTGGACATGGGCATTAACAACATGGAGGGAGAAAGAAAATGGAAAACGAGACGTGCCACCACAAATAAGAACGAGAAACGAGACCCAATTTTACCATGCCCCCCAGGTCATCGTCCCTTGTCCGTGAATACCACCTTGACACCCCCACTCTCCGTCCGTCACCATCCGTCACCGTCGCATTATTCATCCTCTTTCCCCAATCCCCTTCTTCCCCATGCGCACTCTCCTCCAACGACCTCGGGAACGGAAAGTGCTCGGATGATTTGACAGGTGGGAAAGGCACATTCACCACCAGCACCGTCCGTTTCGATTTCTTACCCTTCCTCGAGTGCGTGCACATGTACACACCCTCTTTCGATCCCACTCACCGTCTGCGCGAGCGGCGTCGCAATCGCCGGATCCATCCGCTCCTCATCCCCATCGATCCCCACAGACCCCTCCATCTCGTCCCGCGCGTGCTTGTCCACTTCAAATGTGGAGTTGGGACCGGGTGCCATGAGACCAATCGGGTCTTCGGTATCGCCTTCGGAGTCTTTGCCGCCTCGGACGCTGCTCCAGACGAGGGAGATCGATGTGGGACGGGTGTCTGAAGCGCGTTCGTCTTCCACGCCGTCACCGTCAATGACTTCGACGCCGTCGCCGTCGTTATCGTCATCGTCATCACCCAACCCATCCTCGGGATCCGAAATCGACTCGAGACCCATGAATACATCTGGATCGGACATGGGCCACGATGCGGTTCGTCTTGGATCGTGAAAATCGGCTTGTACCGCACATTGAGCTGGCCGTCCGATCTGTTGGCCGGTCACCGGTCAGCTTCCCACCACGCACCTTGTGAATCCGTCGTCGCAAATCAACCCAATCCTTTTCCTCCTTGCACAGAAACCTGAGCATACTCGGATCGAGACCGCTCGGCGGCATCTTGCGCACGCGATCGCAGTGAAAGCCGCGTAGTTCCACTAGGACACGTAGCGCTCTGCCACGGGATCTAGCTCCTCTCCTTCCACCCCCACATCCAACTCGCGGGGGTCCATATCTGATCCGTTGAAGTCCAGCAAGGCTTGCGGCTGCGATGAGGGCGACGTTGGTGCAGAGGTAGGTACACTTGCGAACTTTGCCAGCGCAATGGAAATTGATGGGACGAGGCTGAACATGAGGACACGCTTGACGTGGGTGTTGCAGTGGTGATGGTGGCAAGGGTGCGTGGTAAGGAAATGCCAGTCCATACCGACGATGGCGACATCGGTATATGTTGGTGGTGGTTGTGGAACGATGACGCAGATGCCGAGTAGGTCCCGGGAGAACGAATGTCCGCGTGCCGATCAGATACGTTGTTGGGAGTGGTCTCACGAACGACGGACGGGTAGTCTTGGGAGGAGAATGGCGGAGCAGGACGGAGTGGGACTGTGGGACGTGTGGTGTGGGTTGAGGTAAAACAGATTATCAGCTTGTGAGCCCATAAAGTAATACGAAGGGTGGCCGCCCGTGATACTGACCGACTGCCGAAACACGTAGAGTACCTGCAATGAGGTCGATTAACACACGAGTGGAGTATCAAGGTAGAACCTACCTTGATGGGTTCGTAATAAATATGATTGACACCGTCGATACCGAGACGAATGCCAATGAGAATGAGCACAGCCCGTTTCCCACGATGATTTATGATGTAGGCCTGGTGAGCCAATATCGACGTTTGAGCATATACATCGGACTGGTATATGACACCATCTGCTGCGACGGCTACCCCGAGTCCTGCTTTGGGGAATGCATGTACAAGCGTTCTGTGGGAATATGAGGGCAAGAGAGATGAGTAGTGGGAGGGACGTACTTGATTGCACCAGCAGCCATGCTGGGACAAAATCACTGACCCACGTCCTTGCCGAGGTCTTTTCCGGTAAGAGCCATGCAGTGGACACTAAAGGGCGCCTGTGATAGAGGCGAGTCGAGGAACCACGTCTGGATCTGTACATAGGTAGCAAGGTCGTCTGTGCGGGTACAGCGGCCGACGCCATTTTGCAGGTAATGAGTATGAGGACGATGGACAAGATACGTGCGCCATGACCGAGGTAGAGATGAAGGAAGGCATTGATTGACCTGTTCGCAGCATGCATCCCCATCCTGCGTCGCTCGTCCACCCTTTTTCGCCCAACCTGGGCCAGTTCCACTTTCTGGCCTTTGGACCGGGCAACATGTCTGCCTGTACGCCAGATGCGAGATCGGCGTTGAGTGAGGCGAGATTCAAATCTCGGATGGGCGTGAATTGGCTGCGGTAGGTGAGCCATACACGAGAGGTGAAATCGGCATAAAAGACGGGGGGCCAGTTGGTAGTGGGTGGTGGCTAGGACTGGGCGAGTTCGGAGACGAGGCGAAACGAAAGGAGGGTGCTTTGCGGGACACGACCAAGGGACGACGGCTGGGTATTTGTAGATGTTCGTAGCCAGGATACTGCATGCTGAGCAGCTAGATGGGTTCGGTGTACTTGTCTGGTGTGGAATCGGAGTCGAGGGTGAAGTGCTGCCGGGTAGCCTTTGCCGTGCTTGGCGGCGGTGACGCGTGGATTGGCTTTTTGCTTTGGGACATGGGAGGAACAGGTTGGTCGAGGAAAAGGTGTGCGAGAGCCGGGTGGGCAGATCGGACATGCCCAGTGAGGCAGCGTGCGCGCCGAGCTCGTTCTTGCCCGACACTGCGACGATGGCCCTCCTTTGGATAGATCAATGACGGCTTAGGACATGTGCATGAAGGACCACCTACGATTGAACTGAGAGGGTTATAACTCATGGTCAGATAATAGTTGTGCCAGTGTGGGGATAAATTTGAGCGTGGCGGGCAAACAAGCGACACTACCACACTCTCTTTGTATGGTGACCTCTTTGCAAATGCACCGTTTACGGCCGTGCCTGCAGCAGATCTACACACCAGATATCGAAAAGGGCGGTTTCTTTGCTGGCTACGAGCCATGCAAGTACTGGGCAAGTAGATGTCCTTGCCCATTACACATTGGCTTATGTTCCAAGCGCAGACGATAGGCACGGAGAACTGGCATGTCTTCGACCAGTGCGTACCGTCTTGCATGCTGCGACGCTGGCTCATGGGTACAAGTACATTGCAACGTCACTAGTCGTCCTCATCCACGGACGCTTCGTCCTTTTTTTTACCAGAGCTCGAGGCGCTTGCTCATCACAATTACTAACATTCTGCATCCCATCCTCAGGTAAAATTGTGGCTATAATTGGAGACTGTTCTGACGATTGCTGTAGGCTTATCGCACAGTCGAAAAAACATAACTTTGATAGACAAGGCGGAACGTCGAGCAGGTCACTACGAAATAGTATGTCCGTTTTCTTCTTACCCGATCAAATACACACCAATTCTTTCAGTTATAGGCGTACAGAGGAGGAAGAGGAAAAGTCCAAAAATGTCTGGCTCAAGGGCCACTAGATCCGCGCTTCTTTTTACTCACAAACTCCACCACGACTAGGTACCCTCAGACCTTTGTAGCATAACCATCTTCTGGAGCCAACCCGTTGGCGGCCTCCAAATCCTCTCTTCCGACGGAAAATGGCGCTTGGTACGACACATTGACAATGCCCTCGTATGTCTTCCTTCCACGCTATGCACTCACGCACCGACAGGTCATCAATACAGGGGATATGATGGGCTTTCTCACCGACGGCTTTTACAAACCAACCATCTGCCGCGTCGTCCAACCGCCACCCGATCAACATGCCTACGACCGTCTCGGCGTCCTCAACTTTTGCATGCTCGATGACGATGTGATGCCCCTGCCACTCACGCAGTATCTGGTACTGGAACGCGTCGGGGTGGAGAGACGGTGCAAGGACGAGGGTGCACCGAGTGTGGCGGCGTGGCAACGGCAAGGGACGGTATTGTATGGATGGGCAACGTCGACCAAAGGGGAGGGGCAGGAGGATATAGAATCTGAACGCAAACACGACAGGGACATGAGTCGGAAAGCACGAGAAAAGAGGTTAGTCCTTTCCTTCCAAGTTCCAATTTTCATTAAATTGGCATAGCATTATCGAGCGTCTCAGGCAGCAAGGGGGGGGGACGGAAGAAGAGGTTGTGAATGGGTCGATCATTATAACTAAGGTCATGTAACTATGTAAGTCAAGTGTTCTCGGGTTCGCACTGCACACTTTTCGATGAGGGCTCGTCCTAGCACCTGCGTCATCCTCGAGGTCGTGGTAGAGGTAAGCACATCGCCTACTCTTCACCTTGTCGCACTGCATCATTCCTCTTGTCAAGGTTGCCATGGACACGTTCATCTTTGAGCCACTCACGTCTCTCGAGTCAGATAACTTATTCCCCACTCTTCACATCGTCACTCGACGATGGTGCTAGCCGAGTTGCTATGGACGCTTTCAGTACGATGCTGCTGCTTTATCTGTGAACCACTCTCATCCGTTGTAAGGACCCCTGTGATGGATCGATGCGACAAGTTTCCCCCTCGGTGTGTCAAGAGCTCGACAGAGACCACAGTCAGTATACGATTCTCGACGACCAGTTGCTGGATTTGTTCGTCAAGGAACTGAGTCACACGGGTGAGGTTCAAGAACAGAGATTGATCCAAGTAGGAGGGTACTACTAAGCGTATGCCATTGAGAACCAGTACTACATGTGTACGACTCGACCAGAATGTTGGTATTATGATACCAGGGATGTCTTTGCATGGACATACGTCCGCAGAATCTATGATGAGTTATTCGCTGATGAAAAACGAAGCACATTAGCTTGGGCTATCTTGCCGCAAATAAGGACAGCAAACGTACATTGCTTGAAAGGGCAGTTTGAATATTTGTCCTCCAGATTGGAGTACATGTCCAACCACTTGTCCAGTGTTTGGACGAATGCAGCGTGTTCGACTTCTGTCCGCTCTCCCTCGTATGCCGAGCCTTTCGTGCTATTCTTGAATGTGGTGAAAGAAGCAACAATCAGACGTCTTATAGGATCGTGCAGTTCCTCTGGCCAGTTGTGCTCTAGATAACGCGAAGTGCTCTTCATGATGTCCTTTACACCATTGGAGGCCGTTATAGTCAAGCGCTTCAAACCAGCTATGTGTTTCGGCGCACCATCTGACCAGGCGGTATATTCCGGTGGCCAAATTTTCGTATGAGGCAGTCGCCCCGATCCCATAGGTTGAGTAAACCCGTTTTTGTCAGAATCGAGCAGCTCCATTTCGGAAAGTGGTCCTGCATAAGAGAAAAAGAACAGTAAAAGCACGTAGAGGAAGGACTCCACGTCATCGAAGTGCGTGTGCCTGCCACCCTGAAGGACGTTGTAGGACATGTAAGGAAAGGTTCCCTGCGTCATCGGTTAATTCAAACAGACTCGAAATTGGTAGGGAGCGCACGGTTCTCAGCCCTTTTGTGGGTTTTTTGTCGTCAGGTTCAGGAGTAGAAGACATCCAATCGGTGGACACAGAAAAGGGATCATCGTGCGTAGGTGGCGCAGGTGGTCCGAGCTCTTCGCGCTTCTGCAAGATGGCCATATCGAAGTCGATCAGATATCCTCGCGGCTCCCAGGGACGACGAGCGAGAACGATGTTGTTCTCACTGATGTCACGGTGCAATACCCCGAGTTTGGTAAGATGTTGGTGCCCTTGCATGCCATTACATCAACACCATCCCAATCATGAATGTGTAAAAGAGGCTCATACCTAACAGTGCGTCACGTATTCCTCGCACAAAATCATGTACACCCCAAAAGTACTTCACAGGACGCTTGAGCTCTGATAGTGACACAGTCAGCACGCGGTTTTCAACGACCAGTTGCTCGATCTGTTCGTCAAGGAATCCCCGAATAACACCAAGTGTTGTGCATCTCTTGCCATTCCTCAGCGGTTCCAATGCTCTGAAAAGAAGCTCAATTTGCCACCTCGGAGACCAAATGAAAAAGCATACTCGACTGGGACGATCACGTTCTTATCAGGGCTTTGTCTCAGTATTTTCATCACTGCATCCTGTTCCTCCACTCGCCCGACATCTTGCCACGCCATTTTCAATGCGAGTTTCTTGTTCACGTCCTCGATATCCACAACACAGAACACCGTCGTTCCTCGACCACGAATCGAGCCTGCTGTAAACAAGATACCAAAGCACTTGTGACTGTACACGCGCACAGGACAAAAGATCCAGCGATTTACTTGGATACCGTCTTCCTCGGTCTTGCGTTTCTTTGTGTGTGTTCCTTCATCGCCGTCATCTATTTCTGAGTAGGACCTCTTTGACGAAGAAGGCGCAACCTGCTGTTTATCTGGAACGGCCGAGTCGCTTTGTGGGTGGCAAGGGACCGGTGAAGCCATAGATTCGGTTGGTTTCAGAGCCTTCTGCAAAAGTGGAACTTCTGATCGTGCCACGGGTTTCTTCTTCGGCCGTGAGGCTGCTTTTTTCGACCTCACCGAGTGGTGTGCCACATTCTTGGCCACACAGACTTGATCTTTCCCATCCAGTACAATATCCAGATTTTGTCCCAAGTCCTGTTGGTCCGCCAATGCTAGACCAAGCAAGATCCGCACGAACTCTATGCAGCCCCGACCATCCGAGAGAATCATCTCGAGACGTTCCGTTCCGCTACCCTCTCCGCGCAAGAACACCACCCTTTCCTTGGTGACTGCCATACCCAATGCATAATGTATCCATGGCTGGGCACGTCTGAGGCCGCGTACGTGCCGCTGCATCTGCGTGATGCTGTCCGGGAGCTTCGTGGTCTTTGACTCGCCTACGAGGCGAGCAGCCGAGAAATTGATATACCTCTGATCGATGGTCTTGAAGTTATCTCGGAAAGCTTCTATAGGTAACAAAAGGAAATCGGGCCACATGTCCTCTCCGTCGGGTTCGTACGACATTGGCACGGCGTGATCCTTGTCCTCTGGGGTTGTGAAGCGATGGCGCAACTTGACATTTACCGTGAGATGGGGCTTCGCGATAGCGAAAGCACGATCGGTGATGTCATTCATAAAGGAAACGAGAGCGTCTTCATTGATAGTGCCCAAGGGGAATGTCATCCACCTGAACGAGTATTTCTTCGTCTCTGTCACCGTCTTCTCCTTCCCTTTCTCCTTCCCTTTCGTATCCACAGGCAATGCGCCTGGCTCCCCATCGCCACTTTCCGCGTCCAGGAGGTTGCAGTCGTGTTTGTGCGCGTCTTCTAAAGCCCTCTGGATGGCAATCTCCACACCGTTGGTGTTTGGACACAGTGGGATTTCGCAACTCTCGCCACGCTTACGGGTGGTGGTCACTTCGAAAACTCCAACGACCTTGTCTTTGACCAACCCGCATAAGATGTTCGCGGCCAACTCGGTCGAAACGATGTGACCAAGAACATAGTCGGCAAGATCATGCATCAGGTATCGTGCATGTGCCAGCTCGTGCGCAATCGCCTCCTCTACTGGGGAGCGGTTATTTGACTGACAAGGGTGTCGATTCGCAGCCGATTTTTTCATGGGAGAGGGGTTGCTGATCGTACGCTTAGGCGCCGCTGCATTGCTGTCTTCGTTATATTTGCAGTTGATCATGTTTCGGTGGATGCAGTACGGTATGAGATAGGTCGCGTACAAAAGAAATGAAACACACAATTTTTACAATCCGAGCGTGCTTACTCGCGCCTGGTTGTAGGCCTGTGGCAATACCTGCATTTGTCAACGTTATAGTAGCCATGGCACGAAGTCGGAGAACACAGAATGAGAATGGCGTGTGTTATGGAAATGAGGGTTAAAATGATAGGTCTTACCGTCAGAAAGGCGTGTACAGTCTTCGTTTTATACCGCGGGGTAGACGTGTGGACTTGTCGTCCTTGACGGGCGGACAATAGAGTCGTTGAATGCCCACTGTGGACTCGGATTTGGTGTGGTCATTACGATGCTGTGTCGCGGCACTCGGACAGTCCACAAGCACACTTACCGGTTTTGGAAGTACGGTCACTAATTAGGATTTGCTCCTCGAGTCCCTGACGCCATATGTACTTGTATGGTCAGGCTGATTACAATTACCAGTAGTATGTGCGACACGCGTACGCCTCGCTTTCATATTCCCTATTTCTGCGGAGGCAATTTTTGTCTTGCAGATAACGGTGGTGTACGCCAGCCAATGATGCAGTTGCATTTTTCTCAGGACAGTCGGAATTTTCAAGAAACCTGTAGCGAGTGTGACGTCTGTCACTGTCATACACTACGACAACAGCGGAGGGTATCAGCTCGACTCGGTACTGGACGACTGGGCCCCTCGAATAGTATAAAAGCCGTAGCTACTATCCGTAAACTTGAAGTCCCCGGTCTCAAACCACGAGCAGGCGTTGACCAGTAACCTCTTGAGGCGCGACTGCTCTATAACTTGAAAGCACTACACACTTCATTTTTTGGTGCGTGGCTGTCCAGGGGAGGATGAGTCATGATAGAATGAATGGCATGAAGAGCCTACTTGGTGTTTACGGTTGTGAATGACGTCTTTGCGGGAGCCTTCATGAATCGGTTGTCTGGGCAATTCTAGGCCTGAAGTAGAAGTAAGACGGATCACACATACCGAATAGCCCAGCTCGCTACGATCTCGACACAGCATGCTAGCGGGTGGGCGTGGAGAAGCAGTGACGCAAGAATGTCAACAGCTCGGTTGAGACGATGGACAAAGGGCCGATAGATCATCTTGGGTTACTTGGTCGTACACACACGACCTATCGGTGTTTACGTGGGTGTAAGGTTTACATTAGGACCCGAACGCATTCAACATTAACTGCACACACCAAAGAAGGCAGAGTCAGGTTCGGAGGTAAACCCTGACCATGGTAGGAGAGTCACCTGAGCATTCCCTATGAAAAGAGAACCAAAGGATGGCGATCAGGCGTCCGAAATGGATCCTGTTGACCAAGACTCAGCTACATGGTGCTTTTTTTTGACGAGGGCATAGTTTGACGTACAACAACTGGTTTATACGAATCCATGTAC
>JBBPTX010001221.1:0-11621 GCA_038094595.1 Pulveroboletus aff. annulatus
TTCCTCTAAGAAAGCTAACCCTTCGATCTCACCTGCAGATCAAATCCCAGATGAAGGAATCTTTTGCAGATCATTAAAAATTGATAACGAACTAAAAATGAAGATAAAGGTAAAACCCAAAAACACTGATCAAGGTTTTATTTCAGTAGCAGCACTCTTGGATTCAGGCGCAAATTGCGTCTTTGTAGATAACGTATTTGCAATGCAACATGCTCTCCCACTAAGGCAACTAGTGCAACCCCTTACCGTCTATAACGTAGATGGCACACAGAATGAAGCAGGCAAGATCATATACATTGTCTCTCTCCTATTAGATTACAAAGGATATTGGGAAATAGTCAAAGTGGAAGTCACCAGTTTAGGAAAAAACCAGATGGTGATCGGCTACTCCTGGTTAAAGAAACATAACCCAGACATTAATTGGAAAACTGGGGAAATCAAATTAAGAAGTTGCAGAAGAGAGTGTTGGAAGCTTAGAGATAAAAGTGTCTATCTCAGGTTATTAGAAAAGGAAGAGCAGGAAGCTCAATACAAAGTATATGAAACAATAAAAACATTAGAAAAGGAACAAAATGAAAAACAAGAACGAAACGTTTGAATAGGACAAGCGGTGGACGAAAAGCTTAAATCCCTTATCGATCAAAAGAAGTCTGCTGCAGAACTCGTGCCAGAGTGCTATCATGAGCACCTTAAAGTATTTGAAGAAAAGACATCAACTAGGATGTCCACACGAAAATCTTGGGATCATGCTATAGATCTTAAAGAAGACTTTCAGCCAAAGAAAGGAAGACTCATACCCCTGAGCACAGATGAACAGAAGGAAGTATCAGACTGGCTAGAAGATCAGTCATCCAAAGGATACATCAGGCCTTCTAAATCTCCTCAAATGTCACCAGTCTTCTTCGTGCCAAAGAAAAATGGGCAAAAGCACATGGTGCAAGATTATCGTTATCTAAACTCGCAAACAGTGTGAAACAACTATCCCCTTCCTCTCATTTCACAACTCATAGATTGATTAAAAGGAGCTAAACTATTCACAATGTTGGATCTCAGGTGGGGATACAACAATGTACGCATTAAAGAAGGTGATGAATGGAAAGCAGCCTTCGTCACATATAAAAGGACTTTTGAACCTCTGGTTATGTTGTTTGGATTGTGCAACTCTCCAGCCACATTTCAAACCATGATGAATGAATTATTTGCTGATATGGAAGACATTGTAGTAGTCTACATCGACAACGTTATGATATTTACCAAAACAGATGATGAACAGGAGCACGCAGAAATCGTCAAAAAGGTGTTGAGACGTTTAGAAGAGAATGATCTCTTCGCCAAGCCAGAAAAGTGTCACTTCTTCAAGAAGGAAGTTGACTATTAGAGGATGGTCGTGGGACAAGATGGGATCAAGATGGATCGAAAGAAAGTTGATGCCATCTTAGATTGGCCAGCACCTACCAACGTGAAAGGAGTGCGAAGCTTTCTTGGTCTTGCCAACTACTATCGTCGTTTCATAGAAGGATATGCATAAATTGCTAGACTGCTGAATGACCTCCTAAAGAAAGATGTCTCTTGGAAATGGGACCCTCAACAACAGAATGCTTTTGACAAGCTAAAAGAACAATTTACCACAGCTCCTATTCTCACCTATCCAGACATTGATTGTCAATTCCGTCTAGAAACAGATGTCTCTGATTATGCAACAGGGGCGGTACTATCTATATTAAAGGAAAACAAATGGCATCCAGTAGCATTTAGCTCACACTTAATGTCACCCGAAGAAAGAAACTATCCTATTGCAGATAAAGAGATGTTGAGTATCATCAGAGCGCTAGAGCAATGGCGTCATTATTTAGAAGGAACGGAACATCCATTCGAAGTATGGAATGATCATGCCAACCTTTAGTACTTTATGAAGGCACAAGATTTATCTAGAAGACAAGCTAGATGGGCACAATACCTGTCCAGATTTAACTATACCTTTGTATACAAACCAGGAACATCCAACACAAAAGCAGATGCTCTCTCTAGAAGGGAAGATCATGCGCAAGGGATAGTGTTGCGTCTACAAGTCTTTGCAGGCAACCACTTGGATACTAGGCGTCGAGAGGAATGTTTCTTGGATGCTACTTGTAGGAGAGAATCAAGAGAACTAGACTGAAGACTGAGCTCCGTCCAGTCTTGCTTTATATACTATTCTACTTGTAGATACATGTAGTGTACCGATCTAGATACATATCTACATAAGTCCATCCCCTAGGCCCAACATGATCGACATGAGGAGTCAGCCTGTAACGGAGATTAATATATACATGAGGTATCCAGCCATTGATCTACTGCGGGTGGGTAGAATGGAAGATGTCAACGGTAATTAAAGATAAGGGATCACATCACAGTGATGGGATGACTGTTGTGAGGTCTGTGATGATCACAATGTATTAAATACGTGTGTGTGATCAGTGGGGCGAAGGTGAAGGGCTAAAGGTGAAGCCCACTGATCTAGAAGGGCCTGTAGATCCCCTGTGTCTAGCACAGTGTCTAGGTTGGGTTTTCCCTTGATAAGATAAAGAAAGTGTTCATCTTAAATGTGAAAAATACATAGCTGTAACAGATGGAGGATGATAACAAAGGCATAACTATGATTTCCCCGGAGCAGATAAGGACAACATCATCCAAAGTTGCAATCTATGATGAAGGGGCACAACTACATCAAGATATATTTAATCAAACATGTCTCTTAACAGAGACAGAAGTGCAGAAGTTATGTAAAGAACATAAAGTGTGTGAAGAAGCGAACGGGCTTCTTTACCAAGAAGGAAACCGGTTATACGTTCTGGCCAAAAACGGAGATAATGAAAGTCAAAGAATCAAGACCCTTAAATTATGTCATGACTCGCCTATGGCAGGTCACCCAGGAAATGAAAAAACTATTGATCTAGTTTTACGTCACTATTGGTGGCCTGGCATCACGACTCAGATTAAAGACTATATCTCTCGTTGCGATCAATGTGCACAAATGAAGCCTTCAAACCAGCCTAGCTCTGGCTTATTACAACCTTTAGAAGTCCCTAGCAGACCCTGGCAAGAAATATCTGTTGATTTCATCACCAACCTGCCAGAAAGTAATGGATCGGACAGCATCTTAGTAGCTGTAGATCACTTCTCGAAGGAAGTGGTGCTTATCCCTTGTCACAAGACAATGTCCACCATTGAGACAGCGAGTCTCTACCTTCACCACATCTTTAAGCACCATGGAATTCCTCTATCTATAGTGTCCGATCGAGAACCACAGTTTGCTTCACAAGTTATGGCAGAGCTATGCAAAAAGCTTAAAATAAAGCAATGATTATCCACTGCACATCACCCGCAAACAGATGGTCAGACAGAAAGAATGATCAGGGACGTGCAGCAGTATCTAAGAATATTCTGCACAGAGCGCCAAGGCGAATGGACACAATGGCTACTGTTACGATTCGCTTGCAGGACGAACACTTTTTCCTTACTTTCTCTTTCGGACTAATACTTTTCATTTCTCATGCTTAACCCCATTCCTTCCATGTCGTTCTACAACATTCCATATATCTCGTAAGTGTGCTTATTCCTCCACTGCGCAGGTACTCTTTATCTTCTGATCTTCTCACGCTGTATGCGCTGGCCCTTAACGTTCCTTTCTCATGCGTGGTTTTGCCATTGGTTCTCTATTTCTAATGCCACTTCCCACGCCGGCCCTTAACCACTGTGACACGTAACTGTCACGCCTTTACTTCACTATATAATCCCTTCAACAGGGCCTCCTTCTCTTCTCCTCAGCTTAGTTCTACCTATGGCTTGTCGCCTAGTTAGTGCTAGCAATCCATTGTCTTTACTCCTCATGTCTCCGCTCTACCATTAAGTGAGTGCTTCACACTACGGCTCACCTGCCTTCGTGTGTCTTCCCCTCTTGAAACCTTGACCTGCTAAGTCAAGCTAGACAGCGGTTACCTTAGGCCCATCATCACCCTTGACGGTACTTTTGACCCAGCATCCCCACGGCTAGCTTTAGCATTGTCGTATACATGAACGACCAACCCCTTTGACCCTACTAGGCGTTAGTAGGTCTACGCGCAACCCTACCCACGGCCACGCGTAACAGCTACCCATTGCACAGTTTAGCTATAATTCTAAGAGGCAAGCCTCCACCAAGAAGTCTTCATTTGAAGTCACTCGCTCCTATACTCCACACATGTGAATAGAACCCATTGCATCATCCTTCAAGGCACCAGCTGCCGATGAATTCCTATCCACCCTGCATGATGTGATGGAGCAAACTAAATTAAACCTAGAACAAGCTCAGCTATGCATGAAAGCACAAGCTGACAAACATAGAAAGGAGACTCCTCCCTATAATGTTGGAGATATAGTGTGGTTATCCACAGATAACTTAAAGTTGCCGTGTGCAAGTCGCAAATTAACAAAGCGATGGCTAGGGCCATATGACATCATTACACTGGTTGGGGATAATGCAGTCACCCTCCATTTGCCATCCTCTATGCGAATCCACCCAACTGTTAACATATCACAGGTAAAGCCTTATAAAGAAAGGCTTCAGGGACAACCTGTTATTGCTCCCGGCCCTATATAGGTAACTGAGGATCAAGATAACTTATACGAAGTAGAAAGAATCATTGCTAGTAGATTCAAAGGTTGTTGCCTTGAATACCTGGTTCATTGGCTAGGCTATGATGAGACAGATTGAACTTGGGAACCGAAAAATCATCTTCTACCGGATGCGCTTGAAGTCATCGGCGATTTCCATAGGGAATATCCTTCTGCACCTCAAAGGTTGCAGATATCTCATTCGGCATTTATACGATGCTTTCACGAACATGAAGATCTCACTCTTCCATCAACACACCCTTTTGATCGCCTGGAAGTCAATCCTTAAATGGGGGGTAGTGTTACAGCTATATATTTTTCACCCTTTACTCTGCATATATGAACGCTTTCTTTATCTTATCAAGGGAAAACCTGACCTAGACACTGTGCCAGACACAGGGGATCTACAGGCCCTTCCAGATCAGTGGGCTTCACCTTCAGCCCTTCACCTTTCGCCCCACTGATCACAAACACATATTTAATACATCGTGATCATCACAGACCTTACTTAAGTCACCTCATCACTGTGATGTGATCCCTTATCTTTAATCACTATTGACATCTTCCATTCCGCCCACCCGCAGCAGATCAACAGCTAGAAACCTCATGTACATATTAATCTCTGTTACAGGCCAACTCCTCATTGAAGCAACTACTCTCTACGATCTTAGTAGTGAGGGAGCTGAACTAGACAATCTATCTGTAAAGGAGTGAGACAGATGATCTGATCAGTCAAGGGTGACAGATAAGATGATATGGGGAGTGTAATAAAGAATCTCTCGAGTTGCTTTGGATATTTGGGGGAATAGGAAGAGGCAACCTTGCTGTAACTGTACATTCACAAGTGGAGCTGGATCCGACTTGGGCAAGAGAATAGGAGTGATCAAAGTGGAACAACTTAGGGAAGTATCCTCAAGTGTTCTGTGTATTTATACACTACTGTACAAGAGGAGTTACAATGTTCTAAGCCAGCTGGGTAGAGGGTAGAGGTAAAGGGTATGATGTCAGTGTGGAGTAGGGCAATGTTCATGCTGGCTAAGGTGAGGCAAATATGAAAGAATGGAAGTGTGAAATGAGTGAAGTAGGTCTAGAGCAAGGGGATTAAAGTAATATGTATGTGGTAAGGCATCTAGACCAGTGATGTCATGATAACATCATATCATATCTAATTGGTAAGAAGATAAAAGGAATAGCGAAGGGAGTGATCTTAGATAAGATCATGGGAAGATAAGATTAGATAAAGAGAAAAAGTGTGAAAATGTCAATAATACGAAATCAATTTGTAACACTCATGTCGATCATGTTGGGCTTAGGGGATGGACTTATGTAGATACATATCTAGATTGGTACACAACATGTATCTACACATAGAATAGTATATAAAGTGAGATTGGACGGAGCTTAGTCTCCAGTCTAGTTCTTCTGTTCTACTGCCTACAAAGCATCTTTAAGAATCCACTTGACGTCTAGATAAGTTGATGACTGCCTACAACGATTGTAGTCGCAACAAGGGGCATAATGTTTGAAGAAGCAAGGATGTTCTTCAAGAATGTCAAAGATAGGAAATTGGGAAAAGTCACCTGCCATGTTCCAAATCATGATGAATGGACTATTCACAGATATGGAAGATGTACTGGTGGTATATATAGATGATGTTATGATTTTCACCAAAACAGAAGATAAAGAAGAACATGCCAAAATTGTAAAGAAAGTCTTAAAGTGCCTAGAAGAGAATGATCTCTTTGCCAAACCAGAGAAGTGCCACTTCTTCATGAAGGAAGTTGATTATTTAGGAATGGTTGTAGGACAAGATGGGATCAAAATGGATAGAAAGAAAGTTGAAGCCATTTTAGATTGGTCAGCACCTTCTAATGTAAAAGGGGTGTGAAGCTTTCTTGATCTTGCAAACTACTATCATCGATTTATTGAAGGATATGTGCAAGTTGCAAGATCTCTGAACAACCTCCTAAAGAAAGACATTCCTTGGAAATGGGATACTTCACAACTAAATGCTTTCAATAAATTAAAAAAACGCTTCACCACAGCATTGATCCTAGCATACCCTGACATTGACTGTCAGTTCAGATTAGAAACAGATGCATCAGATTATGCAACAGGAGCAATTCTATCTA
The DNA here is from genome assembly GCA_038094595.1 of Pulveroboletus aff. annulatus. Lineage (NCBI taxonomy): Eukaryota > Fungi > Basidiomycota > Agaricomycetes > Boletales > Boletaceae > Pulveroboletus > Pulveroboletus aff. annulatus. The sequence continues at coordinate 6,765 of JBBPTX010001221.1, forward strand.
TTCTCAAAGGGGACAAATGGCATCCAGTGGCATTCAGCTCACACTCAATGTCACCAGAAGAAAGAAACTATTCTATAGCCAACAAAGAAATGTTAAGTATCATCAGGGCACTAGAGCAATGGTGTCACTATTTAGAAGGAACAGAACATCAATTTGAAGTATGGAATGATCACGCAAACCTTCAATACTTTATGAAGGCCCAAGATCTGTCTAGAAGACAGGCAAGATAGGCACAATATCTCTCTAGATTCAATTATACATTTGTATACAAACCAGGAATGTTCAACACAAATACAGATGCCCTTTCTAGAAGAGAGAATCATGCATGAGGAATTGAGGATGATAATAAAGGAATAACAATGATATCCCTGGAGCAGATAAGGACAACATCATCCAAAGTCGCAATCTACAATGAAGGGGCATAGCTACAACAAGATATATTTAATCAAACATGTCTCTTGATCAAGATAGAAGTTCAAAGACTCTGCAAAGAGCATAAAGTTTGTGAAAAAGCTAATGGGATTCTTTACCAAGAAGGAAACCAGTTATACATTCCAGCCAAAAATAGAGATAATGAAGATCTGTTACAGCTATATATTTTTCACCCTTTACTGTGTGCACATGGATGCCTTCCTTAACTTATCAAGGGAAAACCTGACCTTAGACACTGTGCTAGACATAGGGGATCTAACAGGCTCTTCAGATCTGTGGGCTTCACTTTCACCTCTTCACCTTCAGCCCCACAGATCACCACACATATTTAATACATCATGATTATCACAGACCTCACAACAGTCACCCCATCACTGTGATGTGATCCCTTATCTTAAATTACCATTGATATCTTCTATTCCACCCACCTGCAGCAGATCAATGGCTGGAAATCTCATGTATATATTAATCTCCATTACAGGCCAACTCCTCATGTCAATCATGTTGGGCCTAGGGGATGGACTTATGTAGATACGTATCTAGATTGGTACACAACATATATCTACACATAGAATAGTATATAAAGCGAGACTGGACGGAGCTCAGTCTCCAGTCTAGTTCTCTTGTTCCCCTCCTACAAGTCACACCTAAGATAGTACCTCTACTCGACATCTAAGAAGATAGTGATTGCCTGCAAGATTTGTAGTCACAACACTAGAACTAGACTATCATACATCCTTACACCCTTTCACTATCTACCAGCAACAGCAGACACGTCTAGCCTTCTCCCTTGCACCACAGGCTCTAGCTGTTACAGCTATGTATTTTTCACCTTTACTTAGCGCATAATGGACGCTTCTTTATCTTATCAAGGGAAAACCCGACATAGACACTGTGCTAGACACAGGGGATCTACGGGCCCTTCTAGATCAGTGGGCTTCACTTTCAAGCCTTCACATTCTACCCCACTGATCACACACACGTATTTAATCACCGTGATCATTGCAGACCCTCACAACAGTCACCCACATCACTGCAATGTGATCCCTTATCTTTAATTACCGTTGACATCTTCCATTCCCCCCACCCGCAGCAGATCAACGGCTGGATACCTCGTGTATATATTAATCTCTGCTACAGGACAACTCCTCATGTCGATCATATTGGGCCTAGGGGATAGACTTATGTAGATACGTATCTAGATCGATACACAACATGTATCTACACGTAGAATAGTATATAAAAGCGAGACTGGACGGAGCTAAGTCTCCAGTCTAGTTCTCTTGTTCCTCTCCTACAAGTAACATCTTAAGAAACACTCTTCTCGACGCCTAGCTTTTAAGTGGTTGCCTGCAAAGATTTGTAGATGCAACACTAGCAAGTGAGCACATCTTTGAGTACCTTAGGATAGCACTAACAGGAGCTCACTATCAGTGTACATCTCCTTTCACCGATCTCTTCTCCCTTTCATAGCATACCTCCCCACTGTCAATCTAGCCAGACCTTGGGAATTAGTAGACGTACCAGTAGCAGTAGGAGCACCAGTTAAAGAAGAGCCCAGGGAGTACTTGCTTGCAACTGTGAGCACAGAGAGTGAAGAGGATCCAAACGACTGGCCAGACCTGGCAGTCATAGAAGAAGAGTTCTGGTGACTTGTTGAACAAGATCTAGAATCACATAGCTTTGGAAACGGAGGTGAAGTTGACTTAATCACCAATGACATCAGATACACCAGTCACACTTATTACTGGAAAACCACACCCTCAGCACACACCCTTAGCCCCACCACAGATCTAGCCTTGCTTAGATATCCAACCACCCCTGAGCAGAGTCCATCCAGATCCCCTCAATCTGATTCTTTCGTGTGGCCAGAAGCACCATAAAATGTTCGTCTAGAAGCAACCCTAGGTGCACAACAGTTTATTAGAGAAGCGAGCATAGCAAGGAGATGATACAGAGAAGCCTCAGAGGAACCAGATAGAGAACAACCTTGCGCTAAAAGGCAGAGACATAAGTACCCACAGAAGGAACGATCATTTTAGCAGAGTACAACTAAGAGTGCAACAACGCAAATTCTACAAATACTAGTTACCTTTATAAATCAATGGCCATCTTCCTCGCAGACTACATTGCCACCCTTACCAACTCCAATGTTGACTGGCACAACCAACTTAACACCATAGCCACTTACACAGCAGAACAAGAACAACGATATCTCTCTATGAGAGATGAAATAACCCAGTTTGGAAATGCCATAAAAGACATACAAAGAGTAATCACCATGATAGCAGCAACACAAATGAAACCACCTATGAGGCAACCCACACCTAGTGGATCTAAAGAAACAGAAAAAGAGAAAGAGAAAAGACCATCATACGCTTCCTTTAGAAAAGTAGAAATCTTTGCAGACCCAGGAGATTATGATGGGTCCTTTGCAAAATTTGATGAATGGTGGGCAAAAATCCAAGCATGGATTGAGGTAAACAAACACACCATACAACCCAAGTCAGGAGAAGCAATCCTAGTAGTACTCTCCAGACTAAAAGGGGCAAAAGCAGGACCTTTTGCACAACTAAGATTGCAACATATGTACTCAAACAAAGGGTATAGCTGGAATGACCTGGAAGGCAAATTAAGAAGTCTCTTCAGGGGTAGCAACATTAAAGATAGGGCTACCAAAAAGATCAACGAAATAAAACAAGGAACTAATCAACCAATCGATGACTTCCTTGTCAAACTTGGCTAAGGAAGCATAACCCAGACATCAATTGGAAAACTGGGGAAATTAAACTAAGAAGTTGCAGGAAGGAATGTTGGAAGCTTAGAGATAAAAGCGTCTATCTCAAGCTATTAGAAAAGGAGGAGCAGAAAGCTCAATATAAGGTTTACGAAACAATAAAAATGTTAGAAAAGAAACAAAACGAAAAACAACAAAGAAGTATTAGGATAGGCCAAGTAGTGGACGAAAAGCTTAAATCTCTTATGGATCAAAAGAAGTCCACTGCAGAGCTCATACCAGAATGCTATCATGAGCATCTTAAAGTATTTGAGGAAAAGACATCAACCAGAATGCCCACATGAAAATCTTGGGATCATGCTATAGATCTTAAAGAGGACTATCAGTCGAAGAAAGGAAGACTTATACCCCTGAGTGCAGATGAACAAAAGGAGGTATCAGACCGGCTAGAAGATTAGTCATCTAAAGGATACATTAGACCCTCTAAATCTTCTCAAATGTCACCAGTCTTCTTCATGTCAAAGAAAGATGGACGAAAATGCATGGTACAAGATTACCACTATCTAAACTCACAGACAGTGCAAAATAACTATCCACTACCTCTAATTTCACAACTCATGGATCGATTAAAAGGGGTGAAGTTATTCACCACGTTGGATCTCAGATGGGGATACAACAATGTATGCATCAAAGAAGGTGATGAATGGAAAGCAGCCTTCGTCACACATAAAGGGACTTTTGAACCTCTGGTTATGTTCTTTGGATTGTGCAACTCCCCAGCCACTTTCCAAACCATGACAAATGAATTATTTGCAGACATGGAAGACGTTATGGTAGTCTACATCAACGATGTCATGATATTTACCAAAATAGACAATGAACAAGAGCATGCAGAAATCATTAAGAAAGTGTTAAAGCATCTAGAAGATAATGATCTCTTCGCCAAACCAGAGAAGTGTCACTTCTTCAAGAAAGAAGTTGACTATTTGGGGATGGTTGTAGGACAAGACGGGATCAAGATGGATCACAAAAAGTTGATGCCATCTTAGATTGGCCAGCACCTACCAATATGAAAGGGGTACAAAGCTTTCTCGGTCTTGCCAACTACTATCATCACTTCATTAAAGGATATGCGCAAATCGCTAGACTTCTGAACAACCTCTTAAAGAAAGACATCTCTTGGAAATGAGATTTCCAACAACAGGATGCTTTCGACAAGTTAAAAGAACGATTCACTATGGCTCCTATTCTTGCCTATCCAGACATTGATTGTCAATTCCATTTAGAAACAGATGCTTCTGATTATGCAACAGAAGCAGTACTATCTATATTAAAAGAGGACAAATGGCATCCAGTGGCATTTAGCTCACACTCAATGTCACCAGAAGAAAGAAACTATCCTATCACAGATAAAGAGATGTTGAGCATCATCAGAGTGCTAGAACAATGGCATCATTATCTAGAAGGAACAGAACACCCATTTGAAGTATGGAATGATCATGCAAATCTTCAATACTTCATGAAAGTGCAAGATCTATCTAGAAGACAAGCCAGATGGGCGCAATACTTATCCAGATTTAATTATACCTTTGTGTACAAACTAGGGTCATCCAATGCAAAGGCAGATGCTCTCTCTAGAAGAGAAGATCATGCACAAGGAATAGAAGACAACAACAAAGGCATAACTA
>JBBPTX010001222.1:0-11616 GCA_038094595.1 Pulveroboletus aff. annulatus
AACAGGGTCCCTTCACTTTTCCCTTAGCTTAGTTCTACCTACGGTTTACAGCCTAGATAGTACAAGCAATCTACTCGTTTACTACTCCTAAGTCTTCGTCCTACTATTAAGTGGACGCTTCGCACTCAGCCCTACAAGCCTTCGTGTGTCCTCCCTCTTGAACCTTTGACCCGCTTGTCAAGCTAGACAGCAGTTATCTCTTCGACCCGTCAAACACTCTTGACGGCCCCCTTGATCCAGCATCCCCACGGCTGGCCTACGTCGTCGTATACGAACGACCGATCCCTTTGACCCTACTAGGCGTTAGTAGGTCTACACGCGACCACACCCTTGGCCACGCGTAACAAAAGAACTAAGCTCCCTCCTCGTTCGGGTACTATCACATACGCCGCCCACCATAGCTTCTCATCGAAACACTCGAACCACCGATCCGTGTTGGAACCCTCGGGAACCCCCTCGCACTTCGCATTCAGACTCCTCTGACACTCCTGATGATCCCAACCAAGCATATTGGGACGAAGACCACGACGAGCCTTTATTAGACTCAGACGAAGAAATCACCACACGCGACCTCTCCCATAGCTTCTCTGCCTCCATACAAATACCTCGCCCTCAGACACCCCCGTCCCCGACACCCAGACGCCAAACCGGCCACATCTTCCCTCTGATTCCCAGCCCCCTTCGCCCACCATGACAACCAAACCTCTCGAACTCCGCATCGGAACCCCAGAGAAATACAACGGCGACTATAAAACGGCCAAACAATGGTTCGATTCCGTCGCCTTCTACTTAAATGTCAATGCAGACGTATACAACTCTGATCCCAAGCGCATCGCCTTCGCGCTCTCATACATGACTTGTGGCCCGGCACTTACCTGGGCCAACACCTTTAGATCCTCGAAGATCGCAACCGATGGCTCGATCAACATGGGCTCCTGGTCTGACTTCCGCAACGCCTTTGTCTTGGCATTCAAACACTATGATACCACGGGAAACGCCATCGCCTGGCTCACTACTACTCGCATGACCGCCACCAAAAATGGCGGGCACTCCCCTTTGCTCACCGAATACAATGCCGAGTTCCAAAACCAATGCACCATCGCCGGCATCACTGACGATAATGTCCTCATCGGATATTACTCTGCTGCTATCCCCGAAGCCCTCATGCGGCGTATCCTAGCCATGGAAACAGTTCCCACTACGATCACCAACTGGTTGAAGAAGGCCGTAACCTTCCAAACCCACATGGAGCGAGCCCGAGAGATCGCCGCCCACCACAAAACCCCCACTCGTCACACGTATCACCAATACTCTGCTCCCGCCCCCGCCAAAGATCCCAACGCTATGGACGTAGACGCCGTCCGTATTCAACAACTCACCCCCACCGAATGAGAACAATGCCGCAAAGAAGGAAGATGCTTCCGTTGCCGTCAGAAAGGACATCGGGCAAACAACTGCCCTACGTTTACTTCAAACACCCCAAAGCCGAGGAAGAACGTCCGGAGGGTAGAAGAAGCAGAAGTCAAGGACCAAGAAGAAGTCCCTCGGCTAATCGAGATAGACGACGAAGATAACGACGAAGAAATAAAAGTGTCTTGCATCGCCATTTCCTCTCTGGATTTTTGAAACGGAACGCTGCCTCGACGTCAGTAGTTCCCCCTAGTACGTGTGCGCCTGTACTTGTATCCACGACCAAGAAGTCAATAAGAATCCCTCTGCAACTCATTGACCCATCGCACACTATGAAAACCGTCGACACCTGCGCCCTCATTGACAGTGGCGCAGACATCAATTGCCTCAATTGGGACTTCGCCCGAAAACACAAGCTTCCCCTAGATAAACTCCCGACGCCTATCCCAGTCAACAACGTAGATCAAACCCCAAATGCCAAAGGAGCTATTCGCTACACCGCCTCTCTCTTTACAAACATCGATGGAATCACCCAGCACGTACGCTTCCACGTCATACATTGCGGATCCGAGAACGTAATCCTCGGAACCCCATGGCTGCGCCTCACGAACCCCGCCATCAATTGGTCGTCACAAACAATTAGTATCTCCGAAGCAGTAGACGAGTCAGCATCTTTATACCACATCCACGTTGCCGACCTCAATTGACACAACGACGCCCAACCCCGGGTACCCCCCTCGAAACCACCTCGCCATACTATGGTCGAGACTATTCCCGACCACGCTCTCTCCACATTCCTTGACATGCCAGACGGAAACCTCTACGTCCGTCGAGCACTTCATGCCAATGCATGTCAAAGGATCCTCAAGACAGGATCCAGATATCACCAGACGCATCCAAAACTAGTCGCTAAAATTACCACTGCCACCGAACTCGCAGCGGCCGCAGAGAAAGCCAAGCCAAAAGTTACCTTACCCAACGACTACGAAGATTTCGCTGCAGTCTTCGCCAAAGAGTCCGCCGACTCTCTTCCTCCCTCCAGACCCTACGACCACGAAATCAATGTCAAGGAATCGTTCACCCCGAAGATTGGCAAACTCTACCCGCTCACCCCCGACGAGAAGAAAGCCACCGAAGATTTCCTCGATGACAATCTCGCCGCTGGCAAGATTCGCCCTTCGAACTCCCCTCAAGCATCGCCATTCTTTTTCGTTAAGAAGAAAGATGGAAAACTCCGTCCGTGTCAAGACTACCGATACCTTAACGAACATACCATTCGCGACGCCTACCCACTACCGCTGATCTCCGATCTCCTGGACAAACTCAAAGGAGCTCGCATCTTCACCAAGTTCGACGTGCGATGGGGATATAACAACATACGTATCAAGGACGGGCACCAATGGAAAGGTGCCTTCCTCACTCATAAAGGTCTCTTTGAACCAATGGTAATGTTCTTCGGGATGACTAACTCCCCCACGACATTCCAACGATTTATGAATGATTCCTTCCGCGATATGATCGCCGAAGGATGGTTAGTTATCTACATGGACGATCTTCTCATCTTCTCCCCCGACGACGCCACCCATACAGAACGCACCCGACGCGTCCTCCAACGCATGACGGAACTCGATCTTCACCTCAAATTGGAGAAATGCCAATTCGCCGTCCCCGAAGTAGAATACCTTGGGATGATTGTCAAGGAAGGACAACTCACTATGGATCCCGTCAAACTCAACGGGATCGCCAAATGGCCTAAACCTCAGAAAGTCAAAGACGTTCGTTCTTTCCTCGGGTTTGCTAACTTCTACAGACGTTTCATTCCGGGATATTCCAATATCGCTCGCCTGCTCATAGACCTCACTAAGAAAACCATGCCCTGGACTTGGGACCTAACCCACCAGTCGGCTTTCGAACGGCTCAAAGAGCTGTTCCTCCGTAAGCCTGTCCTTTTTATGCCCGATATCTCACGCCCTTTTGCCATGGCTACCGACGCTTCGAAATATGCGTCGGGTGGAATATTATTACAAACCGATGTGAACGGGGATTGGCACCCCTGTTCTTACTTATCGCAATCTTTCTCTTCCTCAGAACGCAATTACGATATCCACGATAGGGAGCTCTTGGCCATTATCCGTGGTTTCAAAGCCTGGAGGCAATACCTCCATGGCTCTCCCTTCCCCGTCAAGGTCTTCTCCGATCACAAAAACTTGACATACTTCCGTCGCCCCCAAGATCTCAATCGACACCAGGCCCGCTGGCTTCTTGATCTCACAGATTACGATTACTCAATCACCCATGTCCCTGGCACCCAACTCGCCGGCCCCGATGCCCTCTCCCGTTGCCCCGATCTCCTCCCTCGCACCGACTCTGACAATATCGGAGTCACCCTCCTCCCTGACGCCCTCTTCGTTCGTCTCATTGACTCTGCCCTCTCCAACCACATTGCCTCCGCCTCCGCCTCCGATGATCTGGTCCTCCATAAACTCCAAGAACTCGACGGTTCCCTTCCTCCCACACTCCGCTCCCGTCTCGCTGATTGGCAGTACTCCGATGGCGTCCTCCAATACCAGGGACGCGTCTACGTCCCTCCCGACCGTGACCTTCGCCGCGCTGTCGTCCAGCGCTCCCACGATCACGACTCCGCTGGCCATCCTGGCTATTTAAAAACTCGCCAGCTTGTTGCTTCGGAATTCTGGTGGCCCGGTCTCGCCACCTTCATCCGATCCTATGTTGAGGGCTGCGCCGTCTGCCAGCGCAATAAAGCCAACACACACCCTACCGTTCCTCCGCTGGTTCCCATCCCGTCCTCCTGTTCTTGCCCGTTCCAACAGATCTCCTGCGATCTCATCACCGATCTCCCGTTGTCCGGGGGGTTCGACTCGTTATTGGTCGTGGTGGACCACGGCCTTACTAAGGGGGTAATTCTTTGTCCCACGAAGAAAACTATCACCGCAGAAGGTGTTGCAGCACTCTTTTTTCACAAAGTCTATCTCCGCTTTGGACTCTATGAGAAAGTCATCTCTGACTGAGGCCCCCAGTTCGCCTCTGCTTTCGCCAAAGAGCTTGGCAGACTCCTCAATTACGACCTATCCCTCTCCACCACTTACCACCCCCAAACTGATGGGGAAACCGAACGAGTCAACCAGGAGGTTGAAACCTATCTTCGCATCTATTGCGGAGATCACCCCTCTACTTGGTCCGATCATATCTCCCACGCCGAATTCACCCATAATCACCGACCTCATTCCGTCACCGGCAAATCCCCGTTTTACCTCATGATGGGATATGAACCCCGCGCCCTCCCCTCAGTCATTGCCGAAACGAACGTCCCCGCCGTTGAAACATGTCTCAAGGCGCTCACCGCTCTACGAGACGAAGCTCTCGCATCCCATGAACTCACGCGACAAGTCATGGCGTCCAGATCTAAGTCGAAATACATACCCTTCCAGAAAGGACAACGAGTTTGGCTAGAAGCCCGAAACCTTAAAAGGTCCATCCAAGATCCGAAATTCGCCGCAAAACGTGAAGGCCCTTTCATCATCTCCGACGTCTTATCTCCCGTCTCCTATCGCCTCCGACTCCCACGAACGTGGAAAATCCATAACACGTTTCATGCTTCCCTCTTATCGCCCTATCGCGAAAACGACGTACACGGCCCGAACTTCCCTACACCGCCCCCGGATCTTGTTGAAGGACAAGAAGAATATGAAATAGAACGAATCATACGGCATCGAGGAATGCCGTCAGCCCGCCAGTACCTGATCCGATGGAAAGGGTACTCCGCCGAAGAAGAATCATGGGAACCCGAGCGGAACCTGAAACATTCATCGGAGTTACTAGAAGATTATAAAAAGCGTCACCTCCGAGCTTTCTCTCTCTCACCCGTTCGCCCACCACGCCGCAAATAAACCCCTTTCATCTTCTCCTAATGGCCATCGAATTCACCAATGTCAACTCCCCTGCAGCCGCACCCTCCACCAACCCCAGCGCTATCCGTCTTCCCTCTGACGACCCCACAAGGGTCTCTCCTACTCGCCCCGCCGCCCCTCAGCCTGTCAACTTCGCCACTCTTGTTGGTGATGTTCCCTCCTCCCACGTCTCCCCCATCTCTGGCAGGATCGCTTCCTCGCCAGCGTTTACTCCTCCGCCCCATCGGGAACCTTCTCCCGGACCACCCTCGTTCTTAGGAGTCCACCGCCCCCAACTTGTCCGGGCGCCCAGCTCGGATTCCCTTGTCGCTCACTCCGGATGGGACTCCCAAGTTCCATTAGACGTCTCATCTCATCTTCACACGGGTCGACTCCATGAAGAGAGGTTCACCGATGAGCACTACGTCCGTTTTCATTCACTCATGTCTGACGACCGCCTCCGTGTCCCCATTAGCATATACACTTCAGACACTTCTCCGATATTTATGTGGTTCGAAACCGCGATGCAGATCAACCATGTTGCTGCCTTCATCTCAGGCTCCGGCCCTGTATTCCCTCATACTACGCTTGGCAGGACCATGCAGGACTTCATTTACCACGCGCGTTACCAGTTGTACTCGCACGCCTTTCAGCTAGGTTATGACTCCTTCCTCCTCGACGTTGACAACCACTTCCGAGACCTTGCCGCTGCAGGTCGAGGGCTTGGCAACGAAGTCTTGAGAGACGGGTCGCCTATCCATAGGCAAACGCTAAATGACTGGTGGACTGGTCGAAACGGCAGAGATCGCGTATACCCAGGACATCCTCGCTTCAACCAGCGGTGTTTTCAATGCCACTGTCTCGGACATACCCAGTTATCTTGTCAACAACATGTTTGTACTGGATGCCGCCGTCGAGCCCCTGGTCATTCTATTGCTCGCTGCCCTGGTCCCTCTCGCCCTCTCGCCTCTCGCCTCTCCTCTCCTCGCGCCCAGTCCTCTTCCACGTCTACTACCACGCCTCGCCGTCCCCAAGCCGCGTTCCGCAACGGGCAAATCGTCCGTCGAGCCACCCCTCGCCGAACCCCTCGTCAATCGTCCTCTTCCTCCTCCCAACAATCCTATCACCCCGCACCATCCTCACCCTGCACCCCCTCTCCTTACGAGGACGGAGACGAATTAGACAACGTCGGTTATGCCAACATCACCGGCTCCCTGGGACCCGCCTTTAGGGACTTGTAAGGAATCCTCGCCGTAGCTTCGGGTTACTAAGGGGGTAATGTTATGATTCGCTCGCAGGACAAACTCCTTTTCTCTACTTACTCTTTCGGACTAATACTTTCCTTTTCTCACGCTTAACCCCACTCCTTCTACGTCATTCTACGACATTCCATCCATCTCGTAAGCGTGCTTATTCCCTCACCGCGCAGGTACTCCCTTCCTTCTGCTCTTCTCACGCCGTATGCGCCGGCCCTTAACTTCTTTCTCTCATGTGTAGTATTGCCATTGGCCTTCTACTTCTAACGCCGTTTCCTACGCCGGCCCTTAACTACTGTGATGCGTAACCGTCACACTCCGTACTTCGCTATATAAACCCTCCAACAGGGTCCCTTCACTTTTCCCTTAGCTTAGTTCTACCTACGGTTTACAGCCTAGATAGTACAAGCAATCTACTCGTTTACTACTCCTAAGTCTTCGTCCTACTATTAAGTGGACGCTTCGCACTCGGCCCTACAAGCCTTCGTGTGTCCTCCCTCTTGAACCTTTGACCCGCTTGTCAAGCTAGACAGCGGTTATCTCTTCGACCCGTCAAACACTCTTGACGGCCCCCTTGATCCAGCATCCCCATGGCTGGCCTACATCGTCGTATATGAACGACCGATCCCTTTGACCCTACTAGGCGTTAGTAGGTCTACGCGCGACCACACCCTTGGCCACGCGTAACACAAATCCATAACTCGGGTCGTTCAGAAGACGCGTGACAAGTTCTGAACGGATCTTTGGCTGCGGATTGGGGGACTGCAGAATGCAGTCTCGAATGTTGAATATGCTCTCCACTAGCACAGATGCCGCAGATTGGAACTTGTAGCGTACGGAACCCATCTCTGCGACGAGTTTCTTGATCAATGTCTGTGACTTCCTTAATGCGACACCTATCGGCGATGTTAGGTTTGTTTTTAGAGCCTTGAAACCACTCACCTTGTTCAAGTGTAGCTGATGCAGCGACTGATATCGCCTGAGTGATCATCATATTAGCAAGATCCTCAGAGGGGCATGCATTCTTAGTTAGCATCGCCCGTCTAATCTCTACCTTTGCATCTTGAAGAATAGACTTCTGGTCTTCGGTTGGAAGGTCATCAAACCTAATACGAGCTAAGATAATGGTTAAAATTGTACAGAAGCATCCTGACACATACTTACCAGAAGGCTGCGGTGCAGCAGCCACGTGTGTCAGTGTAAACACAGTTGCTGGATGCGCAGACATGGCAGCTGGCAGAGGGGAAGGAGTGGGTGGCACCCTAGCCACCGCCCACTGTCTAGCGATGGAGACACGAGGTAAACTGGTTTCTACTGCCTGGAGAGATTTAAGAACATCAAAGGGATTAAGAGTACAGCTTGCGTGTCTTACCTGGATAAAGCCCTGGCGCACAGAGCCAGAACTCTGCTCACCGCCACGGATTGGTCGGATAGCGACAACATGCGGCCCGATAGAGAGACCTGCTGATCGGATCTGTTCCTGGGCTGACTGTTCTGCACGGTTGAGCAGAGCTTGCATTCCAGCGGGACCACCACTGGGCTGGAGAGAGCCATGTGCAAGGTCGGATATCCAGTTTCCACGTAATAAATTCCCCTTGGTAGACTGAGATTTACTTGGATTAGTTTGAATACCTCAACAATGTTAACTTACCGCTGTGGTGCGCCAAACAGGTTCAGGTTGGTCGCAGCATACACTGCCAGTGGTACCAGGCCGAGGACCATAAGACTGAAAACCACTTGAATTGGTTCGGGTTGGGTTGGATTTGACACTTACCGTTGTTACCATGCTGTGCTGGCCTGGGGTTGGTTGTGGTGGCACCCGGGCATGGTAGTCGCGGTACGGGTCTGTGCTAGCTCTGAGCTGGTGTCTGTTACGCGTGGCCTTGGGTAAGGTCGCGCGTAGACCTACGAGTGCCTAGGGACGAGGGGACAAGGTGGTCTGGACTACGGTTGTATCTATCCGTAGGAAAGGGGGTCGACCGTGGGGATGTCGATCTATGTCTACGAAGCGTATTGCTAGGTAGTCGGAGTTACCTGCGCTACACAAGCGGCAGGGTCAAAGGTTCGAGGTAGACACACTCAGACACGAAGAGCGTTGATGTGTGAAGCGTTCACTCAAGTGTAGAACGAAGACACAAGGTAGATTGCTAGAGCTAACTAGGCGATAGCCGTAGGTAGAACTAGGTTAAGGAAAAGAAGGGAAACGCCCTGTTGAAGGGTTTATATAGTGAAGAGAGAAGTGTGACGGTAACGCGTCACGTAGTTAAGGGCCGGCGTGGGAAACGGCGTGAGAAGAGCAGAAGCCAATAGCGAAACCACGTATGAGAAAGAAACATAAGGGCCGGCGCATTCGGCGTGAGAAGAGTAGAAGAAAGGCGAGTACCTGCGCGGTGAAGGATAAGCACGCTTACGAGATGAGTGGAATGTCGCAAAACGACATGGAAAGTAGCGGGATAAGCGTGAGAAAAGAGATGAGTGTCAGTTCGTAAAGCTAAGTAAAGAAAAAGAGTGGGCCCTGCAGCGAATCGTAACAGTGTCGGTGGTCAACTGAATGGTCGCGGCTGGAACTCGAATCCCTTTGGGACTGTAGAGAACAGAAAAGAGTGGATTAGGTCAGTTCTAATCAGCTTATTGATGCTTACCATGTGATCAACTGTCTGCATGCCATGGCTATGGTAAGTATCAGTAGCGGAGTGGCCGCCGCTACTAATATGTTGTGCCCTGAGCTAGTACAGCGGATCAGTTTGATTAAAATTCGATGAAATGACCCTCACTTACCGTATGCTGTCGAAGTGGTGTGAATCAGACTCGAACGCTCAAGTCCGATATTAGTAAACAACTTACCATACGGTGCTGAGTCTGCTGACCCAGACTTGGCTGTGAGTGTGGGGCATTTGCAGCAGTGAAATGCCCATGGCTGTATGTTGAGTTGTCCTGACTTCCTGTCGGTGGGTAGTGTGAGGGAGTGCTGGCGCGAGCAACATGATAGTCGGAGTCGCTCTGAGTCGTGCCGCCAGGACCAAGCCCCTGAGACTGCTGACTGAGTCGAGTGGGCAATGGCCGCTGTCGTGGTACCTCGACAAGGAACTGTGTGTTTAGCTGGGGTTCCACAAAGTCTGGTTCACCTCCAAGAATATGTCCTCGAACCGGGCGAGGAGGAAGATTGTATGGTCTTGGCCTGCGGCGTTCTCGTCCTCGACCACTGTTAGCTTCAAGTTGACTTTGAGAGGACATTGTCAGTCCAAGCGCGATACGAGTGGGCACAGGGCTCTTGTAGTCACACAGTGTAATAGCACATAAAATTACCATTGGGTCAGGCTTGCGTGCAAGTATAGACATGTGATACAACAAATAAATGAAATGTGGACTCGAAGGAATGCGGGGCATTACGGGCCTCTGTGTCCACCATGAGACCAAAAAGTGGAGATGGAAGTACGTTCTAGACCGGGGCTGGATAAGACAATCATGATCCATGAGCGTATTGGTACGGGAATACGGTTAGCTCACAGACCTTTGAGTCCGGGTTGTTCTGGGTCTGGCGTTGCATCCTCGTCCTCTTCAGTGTCGGCATGACTATCCTCAATACCGTCCTCTTCAGCGCTGTCACCCAAGCTTGACCCGTGTCGGTCCAAATCATCAGACCCCGTTATAAAGCCTTCTTCCTCTGATCCCGATGAGTTCTCAGGGGACGGTGACAGAGCCCTGGTGTCCGCATTACTGAAAACAGTCATCTGGTTGAGCTGCACGTCAGCTGTGATGAGGGCCGAGAGTTCGTCAGTATAGACGGCTTGCTGATATGCAAGCTGGTCCATTATGCCCCTTTCATCCATAACGCCCATTACCGTGCCTATCTCACCATCAACATCCGATAAATCTTCGATTGCTTCGTCGTCGAGGGTCTGTATGAATTCCTTTTGCTTTTCAAGGGCATCAATCTCTGCTTGCGCAAGAGAGATGCGTGCGAGGATGCACCGCTTGAAGGCAAGCCTTGCTGAGTACGCTTTCATGATGGACCTATCGGACATGGTGGATAATCCACGCTTAAACTTCTCTCTGCCCTGTTAGACATGTTTGTAGTTATAGATAAGCGAGCAGCTTGACTTATCGAGTGATCGAAGCCTCACCGCTACTGCATCATCTAATTGCACGTCTGAATGTGAGGAGCGACCAAGAGAATGCATCATAAATCTCAGCTCCAAAGGTGAAAAGCGTTCCACCTGGTATGGCTTGCGGCGGTGTACCCAGGTATGCTTGCAATCATGAATCCGTGGCTGACTAGTAGGCGGACTTGAGGATGGAAGGGGTAGGGACGAGGGTTGTGGTGGACTGGATAAAATCAGACTCAGAGGTGGGCTTGAAGGAGGGCTTGAAGGGGGAAGGGGTGGGGAACATAGCGGAGACGAGCTTGCGACTTTCAACGAGCGGTTCTGGAGGTAGTATTCGCCAGACTTTGGAGGGCGACGACGACAAGGAGATTTGAATATAGCTGGATCGAAATGCGAGCTGAGAGATAATTCACTGCAAGAAGTGTCTGATGAGGAAAGGGGAGGTAACAGGGGGGTCTCCATTCGAGTAGATTTGCGTTGAGCGTTGGAGGACAAGTGGAGCGAAACCGCTGGCGGAGTTTGAAAGACTTCGTTTTGAAAATGAGCAAGGCCGTAGTGGCATGGACTGCGAAAGTGAGAGTGAAGGTTATGATGGACTTAATGGACGGCATGTATTTTTCTCTGCTATGTACAATCTGATTCTAACATGTATCCCAAACAGCTCACATCTCCGCTGTGGGGATTGTGGATCAGACTTCGACTCTCCAGCTGCGCTCGTCTGTCACCTCAATGAACCACAAGGCGCATGTGCCAAAGACGCTGTGCGCGTACCTTACTCAGTTCCCCCTGCGTATTATTCCCGACCCAGAGAAACTGTGACCGGCAGCTATCATGATGAGTCCGGGTACATATACCAGAGAGGGCCTACGTTGCTGGATTCGCTACGAACTCACGAGTATGATCATCGCCGAGAACATTCAATGTACTATCCATTTG
>JBBPTX010001223.1:0-11608 GCA_038094595.1 Pulveroboletus aff. annulatus
TGTTGGGCCTAGGGGATGGACTTATGTAGATACGTATCTAGATCAGTACACAACATGTATCTACACGTAGAATAGTATATAAAGCGAGACTGGACGGAGCCCAGCCTCCAGTCTAGTTCTCCTGTTCCACTGCCTACAAAGCACTTTTAAAGAATTCACTTGATGTCTAGATAAGTTGGTGATTGCCTACAACGATTGTAGTTGCAACACTACTCAGTGCCTACTTCATTTCACCGATCCTTACTCCCTTTCCTCACCTATGTTCCTCATGTGGACACAGCGCAACCTTGGGAACTTGCAGACTGTTGCAACTACAAGTCTTTGTTCTTGAATAGGCTATCACCACATAACATTACTTGAAGAAGAGAATCTATCCCTGAAGAGAAGGAAAAGAGAAGAGAGCTATATCCCTATAGATAAGACCGTAGAAGAGAACAAAGAGAACTAAACTGGAGACTGAGCTGTGTTCAGTCTTGTTTTTATATACTTATTCTACTGTAGATACATGTTGTGTATCGATCTAGATATGTATCTACATAAGTCCATCCCCTAGGCCCAATGTTATGATTCACTGCAGGGTTTACTCTTTTTCTTTGCTTAACATTACGAACTGACACTTGTTTCATTTCTCACGCTTACTTCGCTACCTTCCACGTCGTTCTACGACATTCCATATACCTCGTAAGCATGCTTATCCCTCATTGCGCAGGTACTCATTCATCTTCTAATCTTCTCACGCCGTATGCGCCGGCCCTTACGTCCCTTTCACATGCGTGGTTTTGCTATTGGCTTCTGTTCTTTTCACACCGTTTCCCACACCGGCCCTTAACCCTGTGACGCGTTACCGTCACACCTTTCCCCTCACTATATAAACCCTTCAACAGGGCACTTCGCCTCTTTTCTTTAACCTAGTTCTACCTACGGCTATCGCCTAGTTAGCACTAGCAATCTACCTCGTGTCTTCGTTCTACACTTGAGTGAACGCTTCACACCTCAATAACGCCTTTCCCGCGTTCCGTGTGTCCACCTCAAACCCTTGACCCTATCGCCAGTGTGGCATAGGATACATCGACTGCTTCGCATAACGCCTAGTAGACACAGATCGACAACTCCACGGTCGACCCCTCCCTATGGATATTCTCCCCGTAGTACCTAGTCCCCCTCGTCCCCTCGTCCCTAGGCACTCGTAGGTCTACGCACGACCTTACCCAAGGCCATGCGTAACAAAAGAACTAGGTTGCACTTGCCGCGCACTATCACGTACGCCCACCATTTCGTCCTCTCGCCACACCCGAACCACCGACTCCCGTTGGAACCCTCGAGAACCCCCTCATACCCATCATTCAGATTCTTCTGACACCCCCGACGAACCCAACCCAGATACCTGGGAAGAAAACCCTGACGATCCCCTCCTTGACTCTGATGAAGAAGACGCTACCCGCGATCTTTCCCACCACTTAACCGCCTCGTTATACATCCCTCGCCCCCCTACACCACCGTCTCCCACCCCTCGTCGCCAAACCGGCCATATCTTTCCCCCAATCCCACCAATGTCTAACAAACCCATCGAACTCCGTATCAGTACCCCCAAGAAGTACAACGGCAACTACAAAACGGCCAAACAATGGCTCGACTCTGTCATCTTCTACTTGAACATCAACTCTGACGTCTACAACACCACCCCAAAGCAGATAGCCTTCGCGCTGTCATATATGACCAAAGGACCCGCACTTACGTGGGCCAACACCTTCCGCGCCTCAAAGATCGCCAACAATGGATCCATCTCTATGGGTTCCTGGGACAATTTCCGCGATGAATTTCTCAAGGCATTCAAACACTATGACACTACCGGGAATGCCATAGCCTGGCTCACCACCACTCGCATGATCACCACAAAAGGAGGTGGCTACTCCCCCTCGCTCACAGAATATAACGCTCAGTTCCAAAACCATTACGCCATCGCTGGCATCACCGACCACAACGTCTTGATCGGATATTACTCAGCCGCCATCCCTGAACCCCTCATGCGTCGCATCCTCGCAATGGAGGCCGTCCCCACTACCATTGACTCCTGGCTTAAGAAAGCCGTGACTTTCCAAACCCACATGGACCGTGCGAGAGAAATCGCTGCTCGTCACAAAACCCCTACCAGGACCACATACCACCAATACTCCACCCCCGCTCCCGCCAAAGACCCAAACGCCATGGACGTAGACGTTGTCCGACTTACCAAGCTCACCCCGGAGGAACGAAAGAAATGCATCAGAGAAGGACGATGCTTCCGTTGTAGGCAAAAAGGGCATATGTCGTCCAAATGCCCCAGAATCCCGAATTCCCCGAAGCCAAGGAAAACGGTTCAAAAGGTGGAAGAAGAAGAAAACGACAATGTGCCCTCACTCACTAAGATCGAAGAAGAAGATGACGACGACGAAGAAGCAATAGCGCGAGTCGTCGTGGATTTTTAGAAAGGAAGACTGCCTCGACGTCAGCCCCTTCCTCATATACGTGTGCTCCTGTACTTTTATCACAGTCAAAGAAATCTATGCGTATTCCCCTCCAGCTTATAGATCCCTCGCACACAATGAAAACCGTCGACACCCACGCTCTCGTTGACAGTGGGGCAGATATCAATTGCCTCGACTGGGGCTTTGCCCGAAAACATCGACTACCCTTGAACAAACTCCCGAAACCCATCTCGGTACGAAACGTAGACCAAACAATAAATGCCAAAGGAGCGATACGGTTTACCTCCTCCTTCTTCCTCAACATCGAAGGCGTCGCCCAACAAGTACTATTTCACGTCATGCACTGTGGAAACGAGAATGTCATCCTCGGATCTCCCTGGCTTCGCGCCACCAACCCCGATATCAACTGGACAGCCAGAACGCTCTCGATCTCAGAAAAACTCGACGAGTCTACTGTGCTCTACCATTCCTTTGCCCAGGATACCAAATGACACAACGAACAACTCCTGAAGACCACCCCTCCACCACCACCGCAACACACCCTGGTGGAAACCATCCCGAATCACACCCTCTCAATCTTTCTAGATCTCCCCGACGGCGGACACTACGTAAAATCAGCTCTTCATCATTACGCCTGCCAGCGAATCACATGCTCCAGGTCTAGATATCATCAAACACACCCGAAACTTGTCGCAAAAATAACCACGGCCACAGAGCTCGCCGCCGCCGCTGAAAAGGCGAAACCCAAAGTAACCCTCCCAGACGTCTACAAAGACTTCGCCTCCATCTTTTCGAAAGAAACGGCGGACTCTCTTCCTCCTTCTCGCCCATACGACCACGAAATCAACATCAAAGACTCCTTCGTCCCAAAGATAGGGAAACTCTACCCCCTGACCCCGGATGAGAAGAAAGCCACCAAAGACTTTCTCGACGAAAACCTCGCTGCGGGAAAAATCCGTCCTTCTACTTCCCCCCAAGCTTCTCCGTTCTTCTTTGTCAAGAAAAAGGATGGGAAGCTCCGTCCCTGCCAGGACTACCGATATCTCAACGAACACACTGTTCGCGACGCTTATCCCCTTCCCCTCATCACGGACCTTCTCGATAAACTCAAAGATGCCCGCGTTTTCACAAAGTTTGACGTCTGTTGGGGATACAAAAACGTCCGGATCAAGGACGGACATCAATGGAAGGGAGCATTCCTTACACACAAAGGACTCTTCGAACCCTTGGTCATGTTCTTCGGAATGACCAATTCCCCCGCCACCTTTCAATGATTTATGAATGACTCCTTCCGCGATATGATCACCGAAGGATGGCTCATTATCTACATGGACGATCTCCTCATCTTCTCACCCGACGACGCCAACCACACAGAACGAACTCGCCGTGTCCTCCAACGAATGACCGAACTAGATCTACATCTCAAACTGGAAAAATGCAGTTTCGCCGTTCCCGAAGTCGAATACCTCGGGATGATTGTCAAAAAGGGACAACTCGCCATGGATCCCGTCAAACTGGATGGTATCGCAAAATGGCCCACCCCGAAGAAAGTCAAAGATGTCTGCTCTTTTCTAGGATTTGCCAACTTCTATCGTAGATTTATCCCAGGATACTCCAATATCGCCCGCCCCCTCATCGACCTCACAAAGAAAACCCAGCCGTGGGACTGGTCACCCGCTCACCAAACTGCCTTCGAACAATTAAAAACCCTCTTTACACAACAGCCAGTCCTCTTCATGCCCGATGTCACCCGTCCCTTCGCCATCGCCATGGATGCCTCTAAATACGCCTCCGGAGGGATCCTTCTCCAGACCGACTCCAACGGTGACTGGCACCCCTGCTCGTACCTCTCTCAGACATTCGCCCCCGCTGAACGAAATTACGATATTCACGATCGAGAACTCCTCGCCGTCCTCCGCGGATTCAAAGCATGGCGACACTACCTCCACAGTTCCCCGTTCCCTGTAACGGTCTTCACAGACCATAAAAACCTCACGTACTTTCGCTGCCCCCAAGACCTGAACCGTCGACAAGCCCGCTGGATGCTAGACCTGGCGGACTTCAACTACCGCATCACCCACATTCCCGGATCCCATCTCGCAGCTCCTGATGCCCTTTCTCGCCGTCCTGATCTCCTCCTGCATGTTGACAAAGACAACACCGGCGTCACGCTCCTTCCCAACTCCCTCTTCGTCCGAATCATCGACTCCGCTCTTTCCTTGGTCATATCCTCCGCCTCCGCTTCAGATGACCTCGTTCTCCACAAGCTTCAGGAAATCAAGGGTCGTATTCCCCCCGCTGCCCGCTCCCGTCTCTCAGATTGGCAGTACTGAGACGGCGTGCTCCTCTACCAGGATCGCGTCTACGTCCCTGATGACCAACCCCTCCGACGTTCCATTGTTGCCCGCTGCCACGATCACCCCTCTGCCGGGCACCCCGGCTTCCTCAAAACTCGCCAGCTCGTCGCTGCCGACTTTTGGTGGCTGGGCCTCGCTACCTTCATCCGCTCCTACGTTGAGGGATGCGCTACTTGCCAACGTTCCAAGGCCAACACCCATCCGTCCTCTCCCCCACTCTCCCTGATCCCCTCCTCCTGCTCTCGCCCTTTCCAGCAGATCTCCTGCGATCTCATCACCGACCTCCCACTCTCCGGGGGGTTCAATAGTCTTTTGGTCGTGGTGGACCACGGCCTTACTAAGGGGGTAATTCTTTGCCCTACGAAGAAAAC
This sequence comes from Pulveroboletus aff. annulatus, assembly GCA_038094595.1. Taxonomy (NCBI): domain Eukaryota; kingdom Fungi; phylum Basidiomycota; class Agaricomycetes; order Boletales; family Boletaceae; genus Pulveroboletus; species Pulveroboletus aff. annulatus. The sequence goes on from JBBPTX010001223.1 coordinate 5,194, forward strand.
CGTCACCGCTGAAGGAATCGCTTACCTTTTCTTTCACAAAGTCTATAAACGCTTTGGCCTCTACGATAAAGTCATTTCAGACCGAGGCCCTCAGTTCGCCTCCTCCTTTGCCAAAGAACTTGGACGCCTCCTCAACTACGACCTCTCCCTCTCCACCGCATACCACCCCCAAACTGACGGGGAAACAGAACGAGTCAATTAGGAGATCGAAACGTATCTCCGCATCTACTGCGGACATCTCCCCTCCTCCTGGTCCGATCATATCTCCCACGCAGAATTCACTCATAATCACCGCCCTCACTCCGTCACCGGCAAGTCCCCCTTCCTTCTCATGATGGGATACGAACCCCATGCCCTTCCCTCGGTGATTGCCAAAACTAAAATCCCCGCCGTCGAAGATCGCCTCAAAAATCTGATTGCCCTAAGAGACGAAGCCCTCGCCGCTCACGAACTCGCGTGGCAAACTATGGCCGCTAGGTCGCGGTCCCCCTTTAAACCCTTCACTAAAGGAGACAGAGTATGGCTGGAAGCCCGAAACTTGAAGAGATCCATCCCAGATCTGAAATTCGCTGCAAAACGGGAAGGACCTTTTACCATCACAGACGTATTATCTCCTATCACCTATCGTCTTCGACTCCCACGAACATGGAAAATCCACAACACGTTCCACGCTTCTCTCTTATCACCCTATCGCGAAAACCCCGTACATGGCCCGAACTTCCCTACACCACCCCCGGATCTGGTCGAAGGGCAAGAAGAATACGAAATAGAAACAATCTTACGGCATCGCGGAATGCCATCGTCTCATCAGTACCTAATCCGTTGGAAAGGGTACTCCGCTGAAGAAGACTCTTGGGAACCTGAGCGGAACTTAAAACATTCGTTGGAGATACTCGATGATTATAAAAGACGACACCCCACCGCTTTCTCTCTTTCATCCATACGCCCACCACGCCGAAAATCAATCGGCTCCATCTCCTCCTAATGGCCATTGAATTCTCCGCAATCGATGCCCCCGCCGCAACTCCTGCCACCAACCCGAACACTGTCCGTCTTCCCACTGCCAACCCCGAGAGGGTCTCTCCTACTCTCCCCGCCGCCCCACAACCTGTCAACTTCGCCACTCTTGTTGGTGGTGTTCCCGCCTCCCATGTCTCCCCCGTCTCTGGCAGGATCCAGACCTCGCCATCGTTTACCCCTCCGCCCCATCGGGAACCTTCTCCCGGACCCCCCTCATTCTTAGGTGTCCATCGCCCAGCCCTAGTTCGAGCACCTAGCTCCGACTCTCTCGAGGTCCACTCTGGATGGGACACCCAAGTCCCTCTTGACGTCTCTGGACACAGGCATACCAACCGTCTCCGGGAAGAACGGTTTACCGATGAGGAATATGTCCGTTTTCATATGTTTTTATCTGACGATCGTCTCCGTGTACCCCTTAGTGTTTACGCTGCAGAGGGTTCCCCCCTTTATACTTGGTTCGATACTGCCATGCAGTTGAATCGCATCGCCTCCTTCATCTCCGGGTCAGGACCCGTATTTCCCCATACCACTCTTGGCAGGACCATGATGGACTACATCTACCATGCGCGCCACTCTCTCTACTCTCATGGGTTCCAATCCGGGTATGATACCTTCCTCCTTGATGTGGACAACCACTTCCGAGACCTAGCCGCCGCTGGTCGAGGACTTGGCGACGTCGTACTCAGGGATGGCTCGCCCATTCACAGACAAACCCTCAACGACTGGTGGACAGGTCGTAACGGTCGAGATCGCATTTTCATCGGGCACCCTCGCTTCAATCAACGTTGCTTCTCCTGCAGCTGCCTTGGCCACACCCAGCTATCCTGCCAGCAGTACACGTGCCGCGGATGTAATCGCCGAGCACCAGGACATTCCTTTGCACGATGCCCAGACCCCTCCCATTCTCTTGCCTCCCGTATCTCCTCCACCGCCACCTCCACCCCACGCGCTTCCCCTTCCTCCCATCCTCGCCGACCCCAAGCCACGTTCCAGAACGGACAAATCGTCCAGCGAACCAGCAACCCCCGTCGTTCATCACGCCAATCCTCCTCCTCGTCACGACAATCCTACAACCCCCTTCCTTCCTCTCCCCCTGAGGATTTCTCTGTGGAAGACCAAGACGAGTTAGACGACGTCGGGTATGCCAACGTCACCGGATCCCCCGGACCCACCTTTCGGGAATTGTAAGAAGTCCTCACCGTAGCTTCGGAGTTACTAAGGGGATAATGTTACGATTCGCTGCAGGGTTTACTCTTTTTCTTTGCTTAACATTACAAACTGACACTTGTTTCATTTCTCACGCTTACTTCGCTACCTTCCACGTCGTTCTATGACATTCCATATACCTCGTAAGCATGCTTATCCCTCATTGCGCAGGTACTCGTTCATCTTCTAATCTTCTCACGCCGTATGCGCCGGCCCTTACGTCCCTTTCACATGCGTGGTTTTGCTATTGGCTTCTGTTCTTCTCACACTGTTTCCCATGCCGGCCCTTAACCCTGTGACGCGTTACCATCACACCTTTCCCCTCACTATATAAACCCTTCAACAGGGCACTTCGCCTCTTTTCTTTAACCTAGTTCTACCTATGGCTATCGCCTAGTTAGCACTAGCAATCTACCTCGTGTCTTCGTTCTACACTTGAGTGAACGCTTCACACCTCAATAACGCCTTTCCCGCGTTCCGTGTGTCCACCTCGAACCCTTGACCCTATCGCCAGTGTGGCATAGGATACATCGACTGCTTCGCATAACGCCTAGTAGACACAGATCGACAACTCCACGGTCAACCCCTCCCTATGGATATTCTCCCCGTAGTACCTAGTCCCCCTCGTCCCCTCGTCCCTAGGCACTCGTAGGTCTACGCACGACCTTACCCAAGGCCACGCGTAACACCCAACATGATGAACATGAGGAGTCGGCCTGTAGTGAAGATTAATACATACATGAGGTTACCAGCCATTGATCTTCTATGGGTGGGTAGAATGGAAGGTGTCAACGGTAATTAAAATAAGGGATCACATCACAGTGATGGGGTAACTGATGTGAGGTCTGTGATGATCATGAAGTATTAAATACATACTATGATTTGTGGAGCGAAGGGTGAAGACTTGAAGTGAAGCCCACAGATCTGGAAGGGCCCATAGATCCCCTGTGTCTAGCACAGTGTCTATGTTGGGTTTTCCCTTTGATAAGATAAGGAAGTGTCCATATGCGCAAGATAAAATGTGAAAAATATATAGCTGTAACAGCAGCAAATCAATGGCTGGAAACCTCATGTAAATATTAATCTCCATTACAGGCCAACTCTTCATGTCAATCATGTTGGGCCTAGGGGATGGACTTATGTAGATACATATCTAGATCAATACAAAACATGTATCTACACAAAGTGTAGTATATAAAGTGAGACTGGATGGAGCTCAGTCTCCAGTCTAGTTCTCTTTGTCATCTCCTACAGTCTATCACATAAAGAACTTCTCTTGATGTCTAAGTTAGTTGGTGATTGCCTACAAAGATTGTAGACACAACAGTTACCACCTATTGATCTACTGCAGGTGATAGAATGGAAGATGTCAATGGTAATTAAATATGGGATCACATCACAGTGATGAGGTGACTGATGAAAGGTCTGTGATGATCACAATAATTAAATATGTGCTGGTAATCAGTGGGGCAAAAGGGAAAAGCTGCAGGTGAAGCCCACTGATCTAGAAGGGCCCGTTAGATCCCCTATGTCTAGCACAGTGTCTATGTCAGATTTTCCCTTAATAAGATAAGAAAGCATCCATATGTGCAGGATAAAAGATGAAAAATATATTACTGTAACACAGACGCTCTAGTAGCATTAGAAAAACCAGTAGTAGTTAAAGTAGAAAGCAGGGAGCACTCACCAGCAATAGCAAGCACAAGAAGTGAAGTCAAACCAAACAACTAGCCAGATATTGTGGCCACAAAAGAAGAATTTTGGAGATTATTAGAATAGGATCTCCAACCTAGAAGTTTCAGTAATGAGGCAGACGTCAACGTTATTGCCACAGACATAAGGTCTGCCGATCATACATATTATTGAAACACCACACCATCAGCACAAACCCTCAGCCCTATCAGTGACTTTGCTTTGCTTTGCCACCACATAACCCCTATCTCTGATGTCATCAGGAACCAAGAACCTGACCCTTACACATGGCCTACAGTCTGAAGAAATGTGCATTTAGAAGCAACCCTAGGAGCACAGCAGTTTGAAAGAGAATCAAGCATAGCCAGAAGGTGATACAGAGAAGCCTCAGAACCAGAAGAAGAAGACAGAGATTTACACCCTTGCATGAAGAGACAGCAATGCAAGTACCCACAAATGGTCAGGAGGAACAATTGTTTCAGCAGAATACAATTAAGAGTACAACAGTGAAAAACATACAAGTACTAGTAAACCCTTAGCACAAATGGCCATCTCCCTTGCAGATTACATCTCCACTCTCACCAACCCAAACTGTTACGCATGGCCTGGGTGAGGTCATGCGTAGACCTACTTTTGACCTAGTCATACTGGGTTGGGGGTTCAACCGTCGAATAGTGACAGTGGGGTGACACAAGTAAAGTGCCCAAGGGTTCGAGGGTATGCTGAGAGAGTGTCTCAGACATACAGTGTTTGCTCAAGAGTCGAACTGGGACTCGTAGAGGTGTGGTTCAAAGGAGGCTTGGATTACTAGGCAAGGGACTAGGCCTAACCATAGGTAAGCTCAAGCTAAGGGAAAGGCATAAGGCCAGATTGACTGGTATATATAGTGGAAGATGATATGTGACTGTAACGTCACAGGGTGAAGGGTACAGGTTAAGGGCCGGCATGGGAAGTGGCAGTAGAATGTGAAAGAAGGAGATAGAATATGATAGAACCCATGTGTGAGAGGGAAACGCAAGGTGCCAGTGCATGCAGCAAGAGAAAGTGAAACATGTGTGCGATAAGGCATCACGAGGAAGATAAGTGGACAAAGGCACGTAAGTAAGATGACATATGTGAGAGAGTGCTTGGAGAGCCAAGGAACAAGGGTAAAGGGTTGGTGCGGTCAACCAAGAAGAGCGGAAGTTGTGAGTGTATGTACAAAGAAAGAGAAATAGAGAAATAGAGAAAAGAAAAGGATACATGCACCCAGCACGATGAATCATAACACAAATGTTAACTGGCATGACCAGCTAAACACCATCACATCCTATACTGCAGAACAAGAACAACAATACATTTCTATGAGAGACAAAATAACTCAAATCAGAGAGGCAGTCGCAGAAACACAAAGAATGGTAGCAGCATTAATAGGAGCACAAAACAAACCACCCACAAGACAACCAACCTAAAGCAGGTCAGGAGCAACACAAACAAAACCTACTTTTAATACGTCTTGAAAAGTAGAAGTCTTCACAAACCCAGGAGATTTTGATGGATCCTTTGCCAAATTTGATGAATGGTGGGCAAAGATATAGGCATGGATCCAAATCAATCAACACACAATTACCCCACAAAGTGGTGATGCAATCCTAGCTGTCTTATCAAGACTGAAAGGGCCAAGGGCAGGACCCTTTGCACAGCTAAGGTTACAAAGATTATATACCAACCAAGAGTATAGCTGGGTAGATCTAGAAACAGAATTAAAAGATCTCTTTAGGGGAAGTAACATTAAAGACCAAGCTATGAAAAAGATAAACGAGATGAAGCAAGGAAATACTCAAGCAATAGATGATTTCCTTATCAAACAGTATGTGGAATACAAAAAAGCAGAACTAGGGGACCCACATAGGATATATCTCCTAGAACAAAATGTGAAAAGATACATCATGGACTATGTCTGGAAAAACAATCTGAGAAAAGCAATGGTCAATGAAACAATGCAAATGCTCAGAGATGTAGGGCATTGGCTCAAAAGCTTAGATCTAATCAGAAGACATACACAATTCAGATATGGATCTAAGCCAAAAGACCCAAATGCAATGGATATTGGCACAGCTCAGAAGGAAGCCAAATTGTGTTACAACTGCAGCAAAGCAGGGCACTTCGCTAAGCAATGTAAGAAGCCCAGCACAAAATGTGATCTTTGCAGATGGAGCAATGGTCACAAGAAAGACTACTGAAGAAGGTAGGTATGAAGTACGTCCTCAGATGATGTTAAAAGCATTAAACACATCTACACACCCAGCACACAAGCTAAAAAAGGAAAAGGTCATGATCCCATGATGTTGCGTCTACAAGTCTTTGCAGGCAACCACTTGGATACTAGGCGTCGAGAGAGGAATGTTCCTTAGGTGTTACTTGTAGGAGAGTAATCAAGAGAACTAGACTGGAGACTGAGCTCCGTCCAGTCTTGCTTTATATACTATTCTACGTGTAGATACATGTTGTGTACCGA
>JBBPTX010001224.1:0-11608 GCA_038094595.1 Pulveroboletus aff. annulatus
ATCGTGATCATCACAGACCTCACATCAGTCACCCCCATCACTGTGATGTGATCCCTTATCTTTAATTACCGTTGACATCTTCCATTCTACCCACCCGCAGCAGATCAACGGCTGGTAACCTCATGTATATATTAATCTCCATTACAGGCCAACTCCTCATGTTGATCATGTTGGGCTTAGGGGATGGACTTATGTAGATAAGTATCTAGATCAATACACAACATGTATCTACAACTTAGAATAGTATATAAAGCGAGACTGGATGGAGCTCAGTCTCCAATCTAGTTCTCTTGTTCTCTGCCTACAAAACAGTGCTAAGATAGTTCCTTCCTCTCGACGTCTATAAGATAGTGATTGCCTGCAAGAAATTGTAGTCGCAACATTTGGCTAGAAGCCAGGAATCTTAAAAGGTCTGTCCAAGATCCAAACTTCACCGCAAAACGTGAGGGTCCCTTCAAAATCTCTGATGTAATCTCCCCCGTCTCCTATTGCCTCCGACTTCCACGAACGTGGAAAATCCACAACATGTTCCATGCTTCACTGTTATCGCCCTATCGTGAAAATGATGTCCATGGCCCGAACTTCCCCACACTGCCCCCAGATCTTGTCGAAGGACAAGAAGAATATGAAATAGAATGAATCATACAGCATCGAGGTATGCCATTGGCCTGTCAGTATCTGATCCGATGGAAAGGGTACTCCGCCGAAGAGGAGTCATGGGAACCCAAGTGGAACTTAAAACACTCATCAGAGTTACTCGATGATTATAAAAGACGACACCCCCGCACCTTCTCTCTCTCATCTGCTCGCCCACCATGCCACAGATAAACCCACTCCATCTTCTCCTAATGGCTATTGAATTCACTCATGTCGACACCCCTGCAGTCACATCCTCCACGAACCCCAGCACTGTCCGTCTTCCCTCTACCGACCCTGAGAGGGTCTCTCCTACTCGCCCTGCCGCCCCACAACCTATCAACTTTGCCACTCTTGTTGGTGATGTTCCCCTCTCCCATGTCTCCCCCGTCTCAGGCAGGATCCAATCCTCACCATCGTTTACACCTCCACCCCATTGGGAACCTTCTCCCAGACCTCCCTCATTCTTAGGAGTTCATTGCCCCCAGCTTGTCCGCGCATCTAGTTCGGACTCTCTTATTGCCCACTCAGGATGGGACTCTCAAGTTCCCTTAGATGTTTCCGCCCATCGTCACACCAACCGACTCCAGGAAGAGCGGTTTACTGATGAGAATTATGTTCGTTTCCATTCGCTTATGTCTGATGATCGCCTTCATGTTCCTATTAGTGTATACTCTTCTGATGGTTCGCCCATATTTACTTGGTTCGAAACCGCGATGCAATTGAATCACATCGCCGCCTTCATCTCCAGCTCTGGCCCGATCTTTCCTCACACTACGCTTGGCAGAACCATGCAGGACTTCATCTACCATGTGCGCTACCAGTTGTACTCCCACACCTTCTAGATGGGTTACGATACCTTCCTCTTTGACATTGATAACCATTTTCAAGACCTCGCTGCCGCAGGTCGAGGACTTGGGAACGAAGTCCTTAGAGACGGGTCGCCTATCCATAGGCAAACACTCAATGACTGGTGGACTGGTTGGAATGGCAGAGACCGCATCTACCCCAGACACCCTCACTTCAACCAGCAATGCTTCCAGTGCCATTGTCTCAGACATACCCAACTATCCTGTCAGCAACATGTCTGTACGGGATGTCTCCGATGTGCACCTGGTCACTCCCTCACTCGCTGCCCGGGATCCTCTTGCCCTCTTGCCTCTCGCCTCACCTCCCCTCGCACCTCGTCCTTGTCTACGTCCACACCTCACTGCCCCCAAGCCACGTTCCACAACAGACAAATTGTCCATCGAGCCACACCTCACCGCACCTCTCGTCAATTGTCTTCCTCCTCTCAAAACTCTTATCACCCTGCGTCATCCTCCCCTCGCGCTCCTTCGCCTTACAAAGACAGAGATGAACTAGATGATGTCAGCTATGCCAACATCACCGGCTCCTCAGGACCCACTTTTAGGGACTTGTAAGGAATCCTTGCTGTAGCTTCGGGTTACTAAGGGGGTAATGTTACGATTTGCTCGCAGGACGAACACTTTTTCTCTTCTTATGATATCGGACTAATACTTTTCATTTCTCACACTTAACCTCGTTCCTTCCATGTTGTTCTACAATATTCCATACACCTCATAAGCATGCTTATCCTCCACCACGCAGGTACTCCTTTTCTTCTGATCTTCTCATGCCGCATGCGCTGGCCCTTAACGTCTCTTTCTCATGCGTGGTTTTGCCATTGGCTTTTCTATTTCTAATACCGTTCCCCATGCCAGCCCTTAATCATCGTGACACATAACTGTCACACTCCATTTTACTATATAAACCCTTCAACAGGGTCTCTTCGTCTTTTCCTTAGCTTAGTTCTACCTATGGCTTGTCGCCTAGTTAGCACTAGCAATCCATTTACCTTTGCTCCTCGCATCTTCATTCTACCATTAAGTGAACGCTTCACACTACAGCTCACCCACCTTCGTGTGTCTCCACCCTTGACTCTACAACCCGTTAGCCAAGCTAGGCAATGGTTACCTATGACTCGTCAAAACCCTTGACGGAACTTTTGACGCAGCATCCCCACGGCTGGTCCTACATCATCGTATACACGAATAACTGAATACTTTGACCCTACTAGGCGTTAGTAGGTCTATGCGCGACCAAACCCACGGCCACGTATAACAGTGATCCCGTCAAGTTTGATGGGGTCCATGGCAAGTTGTCCCTCTTTGACGATCATACCAAGGTATTCAACTTCAGGGACAGCGAATTGACATTTCTCTAATTTGAGGTGGAGGTCAAGTTCCGTCATCCTTTGGAGGACACAGCAGGTATGCTCAGTGTGAGTTTCGTTGTTGGGGGAGAAGATCAGTAGATCGTCCATATAAATTACCAACCATCCTTCTGCGATCATGTCATAGAAGGAATCATTCATGAAACATTGGAACATTGTGGGTGAGTTAGTCATGTCAAAAAACATGACCATGGGTTCGAAGAGTTCTTTATGAGTAAGGAAGGCACCCTTCCACTGATGACCATCCTTTATACATACGTTGTTGTATCCCCATCATATATCAAACTTTGTAAAAACACGAGCTCCTTTGAGTTTATCAAGGAGGTCAGAGATCAAAGGTAGAGGGTAGGCATCTCGAACAGTGTGTTCGTTGAGATATCTATAGTCTTGATATGGGCAGAGCTTGCCATCTTTTTTTTTTGACAAAGAAGAATGGCGATGCTTGGGGGGAGTTCGAAGGACAGATTTTGCCTGCAGCGAGGTTTTCATCTAGAAAGTCTTCAGTGGCTTTCTTTTCATCAGGTGTAAGCAGATAGAGTTTGCTGATCTTCGGGGTGAACGAGTCCTTGACATTGATCTCGTGGTCATAGGATCTAGACAGGGGAAGGGAGTCAGCAGATTCCTTGGCAAAGACTGGGGTGAAGTCTTTGTATATGTTGGGTAAGGTGACCTTTGGCTTAGCTTTTTCTGTGGCAGCTGCAAGTTTGGTGGCAGTGGTAAGCTTGGCAACAAGTTTCGGATGAGTTTGATGGTAACGGGATCCAGATTTAAGGACCCATTGGCAGGAGTTATTATATAATGCTTGTTGGACATAGAGGTTTCCATTGGGCATATCAAGGTACATGGAGAGAGTGTGGTCTGGGATGGCTTCAACCAAGACGTGTCGTGGGGGATTTGAAGGGGGTGTCCAGGATTGGACATTGTTGTGTCGATTGAGATCCATGACATAGATGTGGTAGAGGGAGGCAGATTTGTCTACTAATTTGGGGATGTTGATCGTCTGCGATGACCAGTCAATTGAGGGATTCGTGAGTTTTAACTAGGGCGTTCCAAGAATTGTGTTCTTGGACCCGCAGTGCATGATGTGGAATTGTATGTGTTGGGCGATCCCATCAATGTTTTTGAATAAGGAGGCAGTGTAGCGAATGGCTCCTTGGGCGTTTGGTGTTTGGTCTATGTTGTTGACTGGGATAGGAGTCAGGAGTTTGTCAAGGGAAAGTCGGTGTTTTTGAGCGAAGTTCCAGTCGAGGCAATTGATATCTGCCCTGCTGTCGATGAGGGCATGGGTGTCAACGGTTTTCATGATGTGCGAGGGATCGATAAGTTGTAGAGGAATGCGCATCGATTTTTTGGATGTGGATACAAGTACTGGGGCACACGTAATAGGGGGAACTACTGATGTCAAGGCAGCATTCCATTTCAAAAATCCTGAGTGAAGGCGACGCAAGATACTTTTGGTTTGTCATCGTCTTCTTCATTGTTAATCTCTTGTAGTCGAGGAACTTCTTCTATGTCCTCGACTTCCACTTCTATGACCTTCCGGATGATCTTCTTCAGTCTCAAAGTGTTGGATGTAAACGTGGGGCAGGTGGTAGCCTGGTGTCCTTTCTGTTGGCAGCAGAAGCACCTGCCTTCCTTTCAACAGAGTTCTCATTCTGCCAGGGTGAGTTGTGGGAGGCGGACGGCATCAACGTCCATAGCATTGGGGTCTTTGGCAGGGGCAGGGGTGGTGTACTGATGGTATGTGTGGTGTGAAGGGGTTCTGTGACAAGCGGCGATCTCTCTAGCATGCTCCATGTGAGTTTGGAAGGTGATGGCTTTCTTTAGCCAGTTATTGATAGTGGTAGGAACCTTCTCCATGGCCAAGATGTGGTGTATGAGGGTTTCGGGGATCGTGGCTGAATAATAGCCAATGAGGACATTGTGGTCTGCTATACCAATGATGGCATAGTGGTTCTGGAACTAAGCGTTGTACTCAGTGAGCGAAGGAGAGTATCTGCCGTTCTTGGTGGTGGTCATATGGATGGTGGTGAGCCAGGCAATTGCATTGCTGGTGGTGTCGTGGTGTTTGAACACCAAGATGTAGGCGTCGCAGAAGTTGGACCATGAACCCATCGAAATCAAGTCATCAGCTATGATTTTCAATGCTCGGAAAGTGTTGGCCTAGGTGAATGCAGGGTCTTTAGTCATATAGGAGAGCACAAAGGCAATGCACTTGAAATCAGTGGTGTAGACTGCTGCATTAACATTGAGGTAGAAGATGACAGAGTCTAGCCATTGCTTGGCTATCTTGTAGTCGCCATCATAGTGCTCAGGTGCGCTGATGTGAAGTTCAAGGGGTTTCATAGTCATGGTGGGGGATGGAGGACAAGGGATTGGGGGAAAGATGTGGCCAGTTTGGCGTCTGGGTATCAGAGATGGGGGAGTCTGGGGGCAAGGTATTTGCACAGAGGCAGAAAAGCTGTGGGCAAGGTCATGGATAGCAAGCTCTTTGTCTGAGTCTAGTAAAGGCTTGTTGGGGTCTTCTTCCCAATATGCTTGGTTGGGATCGTCGGGGGTGTCAGAGGAGTCAGAGTGCGAGGTACGCAGAGGTTCTTAAGGATTCCAACGTGGATCAGTGGTTCGAGTGTTTCGGTGAGAAGCTATGGTGGGCAGCGTACATGATAGTACCCAGACAAGGAGGTAGCTTAGTTCTTTTGTTACATGTAGCCATGGGTGTAGTCATGCGTAGACCTACTAACACCTAGCAGGATCGAGGAGGTCAGTCGTTTGTATTTATGATGATGTAGGACCAGCCGTGGGGATGCTGGATCAAGGGTACCGTTAGAGGTGTTGACGGATCGAAGGTAACTGCCGTCTAGCTTGATGAGTGGGTCAAGAGTTCGGAAGGGTTTAGAGACACACGAAGGCAGCGAGCCTGATGTGAAGCATTCACTTAATAGTAGAACGAAGACTGAGGAATAAAGACAAATGGATTGCTAGTGCTAACTAGGCAACAAACTGTAGGTAGAACTAAGCTAAGGAAGAAGAACAAGAGGCCCTGTTGAAGGGTTTATATAGTGAGGTAGAAGCGTGATGGTTACATGTCACATTGGTTAAGGGCCGGCATGGGAAATGATATTAGAAACGGAAAGAACAATAAAGAATCCATGCATGAGAGGAGAACGTTAAGGGCCGGTGTGTACGGCATGAGAAGAGCAGAAGGGAGAAGAGTACCTGCACGGTGAGGGATAAGCATGCTTATGAGGTATATGGAATGTCGTAGAATGACATGGAAGATGGCGAGTTAAGCATGTGAAGGTAAACAATTAATCCAAAAGAGAAAGAAGAAAGAAAGTATTCATCCTGCAAGCAAATTGTAACAGTTATGGAGATAAGATTTGGATTACACTGATCTAGCTAGAGATAATCATGAGCTACAGTATGAAACCATTCTTTGTCCGAGTAATTGTTGAGATAGAATTCATTATACAACTCAAGGGAGACATCGACCATTGCCTGATGGTTGTGCCTGACACCATAAATCAGGATCAGTTCAACAGCACATACCACAGCTATGATAGGGATCATAGATGCCTTGTGATAAAGATACCCCTCAGGACCATGCAAAAATTTCTGTTTGATCCTGTACATCTTTGTTGCCATGTCTGGAAGACCAGATGTTATGTGTGGCCTTGGGTAAGGTCACACGTAGACCTACTAGGCCTAGCGACTAGTGAGAACAAGGGCGGAGAGGGTCGCAGTTGAGAATACCTGCACAAGATGTTCGGCCATAGGGTTGCCGACTAAGTATCCACCTAACTATCGTTAGGTGGTCAAGGTAGCCTATGCCTAGCTTGGCGATAGGATCAAGGGTTCAAGGGAGAGACACATGGTGGACAAGAACTTGTCGTGTGAAGCATTCACTCGATAGTAGAATGAAGACTAAGAGAATAGATTGCTAGTGCTAACTAGGCGATAGCTGTAGGTAGAACTAGGTTAAAGAAGAGAAAAGAATGCCCTGTTGAAGGGTTTATATAGTGAAGTAGAAATGTGACAGTTGTGTGTCACAGTAGTTAAGGGCTGGCATGAGATGTGGCGGTAGAATGTGACGAATATTGTAGAATCCATGCGTGAGAGAAAGATGTCAAGGGCTGGCACATATGGTGTGAGAAGATTTAGAAAGAAACAAGTACCTGCACAATGGAGGGATAAGCACGCTTACGAGAGATATGGAACATCGTAGAATGACATGGAATAAGTGACGGTTAAGTGTGAGAAAGGAAAACATTAGTCCGATAATGTAGATAAAGAAAAAGAAGTGATTCTGTAGGCAAATCATAACACTCATCCATACCCAACTCTCTTGCCAGAATTACACTTGTACTGGCTGCTGACACTGTACCTCTAAATATTCTCTCTCCTGTTGCCCAGGTCCATCCCACCCTCTTGCTGCCCACCTCATCATGCCTTATACTCCCTCTGATCCCACTCCTTCCCACTGCAATCAAGCAGCCTTTCATAATAGTCAGATTGTTTGCTGAATGACCTCTTGTTGCTTCTCATGACGTTCGTCCTCTGGAGATTCCTATCATCCCACTCCCTTGTCTCCTCCCCAGCCATCTTCCCCTATCAAACATGGCAACGAGTTAGATGATGTCGGCTATGCCAACATCATGGGGTCTCCTAGATATGCATTTCGGGAATTGTAAGATGTCCTTGTCATAGCTTCAGAGTTACTAAGGGGGCAATGTTATGATTCACTTGCAGGGTGTATGCTTTTTCTCTGCTTTCTCTATCGGACTAATAGTTTCACTTCTCATGCTGGACTCCCATCATTCCTGTTACATACAATTTGCTCGCAGGATGAACACTTTTCTTCTTCTTATGATATCAGACTAATACCTTTCTTTTCTCACGCTTAACTCACATCCTTCCATGTCGTTCTATGACATTCCATACATCTCGTAAGTGTGCTTATCCTCCACTGCGCAGGTACTCGTTTTCCTTCTGCTCTTCTCACGCCAAATGCGCCAGCCCTTAACATTTCCTTCCCACGCGTGGTTTCTCTATTGTTCTCTTTATTTCTAATGCCCCTACTCATGCTGGCCCTTAACCATCGTGACACATAACTGTTATGCTTCTATTTTACTATATAAACCCTTCAACAGGGCCTTTCATCTCTTCTCCTTAGCTTAGTTCTACCTATGGCTTGTTGTCTAGTTAGCACTAGCAATCTACTTGCCTTTACTCCTCAGTCTTTGTTCTACTATTAAGTGAATGCTTTGCACTTGGCTTGTCGCTTTCGTGCGTCTCAGAACTCCCGAACCCTTGACCTGCTTGTCAAGCTAGATAGTGGTTACCCTTGACCTGTCTACACCCTCGATGGTACTCTAGATCCAGCACCCCCACGGCTGGCCATACATCATTGTATATATAAATGACTGATCCCTTCACCCTACTAGGCATTAGTAGGTCTACGCACGACCATACCCACAGCCACACGTAACAAAAGAACTAAGTGTTACGATTCGCTCACAGGACGAATGCTTTTTCCTTTCTTTCTCTTTCGAACTAATACTTTCTGTTTCTCACGCTTAACCTCGTTCCTTCCATGACGTTCTATGACATTCCACTCACCTCATAAGCGTGCTTATCCCCCACTACGCAGGTACTCCTTCTCTTCTGATCTTCTCACGCCGCATGCGCTGGCCCTTAACGTCTCTTCTCATGCGTAGTTTTGCCATTGGCTTCTCCATTCTAACGCCACTTCCTACGCCAGCCCTTAACTACTGTGACATGTAACTGTCACGCCTTTTACTTTACTATATAAACCCTTCAACAGGGCCTCTTTACACTTTCCTTAGCTTAGTTCTACCTATGGCTTGTTGTCTAGTTAGCACTAGCAATCTACTTGCCTTTACTCCTCAGTCTTCATTCTACTATTAAGTGAACGCTTCACACTTGGCTTACCATCTCTGTGTGTCTTCATCTCTGGAACCTTCGACCCGATTGTCAAGCTAGGCAACGGTTGCCCTTAGACCCGTCAACACCCTAGATGGTACCTTGACCCAGTATCCCTGCAACTGGTCCTACGTCGTCGTAGACACGAATGACTGAATCCTCAACCCTACTAGGTGTTAGTAGGTCTACGCGCAACCATACCCACGGCCACGCGTATCAAAAGAACTAAACTACCTCCTCGTTCGGGTACTATCACGTACGCTGCCTGCCATAGCTTCTCACTGAAACACTTGAACCACCGACCCACGTTGGAACCCTCGAGAACCTCCGCATACTTCACACTCTGATTCCTCTGACACCCCTGACGATCCCAACCAAGCATACTGGGATGAAGACCATGATGAGCCTTTATTAGACTCAGACGAAGAACTCGCTACCCGCGACCTCTCCCACAGCTTTTCTGCTTCTGTGCAGATACCACGACCTCAGACTCCCCCGTCCCCAACACCCAGACGCCAAACTGGCCACATCTTTCCCCCGATCCCTCGCCCTCCATCACCCACTATGACCACCAAACCCCTTGAACTTCGCATTGGTACCCCAGACAAGTACGATGGCGATTATAGGACAGCCAAACAGTGGTTTGACTCTGTCGCCTTCTACCTCAATGTTAACACTGAGGTATACACTACCGACTCCAAATGCATCGCCTTTGCGCTCTTGTATATGACCAAAGGCCCATGCTCATGTGGGCCAACACCTTCTGATCCTTGAAGATCGCAGCCGATGGCTTGATTTCGATGGGCTCTTGGTCCGATTTCCGCGATGCCTTCATCTTGGCGTTTAAACACTATGACACCACAGGCAACGCAATTGCCTGGCTTACCACCACCCGCATGACCACCACCAAGAATGGCAGATACGTCCCCTCATTAACTGAGTACAACACTCAATTTCAAAACCATTGTGCCATCACTGGCATCACCAATGACAATGTCCTTATCGGATATTACTCTGCTGCCATCCCTGACACCCTCATGCGCTGCATCCTAGCCATGGAAACAGTCCCCACCACAATAGATGCTTGGTTGAAGAAGGCCGTTACCTTCCAAACCCACATGGAGCGAGCAAGAGAAATCGCCGCCCGCCACAAGATCCCCACTCGCCACACCTACCATCAGTACACTGCCCCCACCCCTACTAAAGACCCAAACGCCATGGACATTGATGCGGTCTGTCTTCAATGACTTACCCCCACCGAATGAGAACAATGTTGCAAGGAGGGGAGATGCTTCCGTTGCTGCCAGAAAGGACATCAGGCTACCAACTGCCCCACATACACTTCAAACACCCCAAGGCCGAAGAAGATCGTCAGGAAGGTTGTAGAAGTAGAAGTTGAGGACGAAGAAGAAGTCCCTCAATTACAAACAATAGAAGATGAAGACGATAACAAAGAACCAATGGTGTCTCGTGTCGCCTTCACCTCCCAGGATTTTTGAAATGGAACACTGCCTCGATGTCAGTAGTTCCTCCTATTGTTACGCGTGGCCGTGGGTATGGTCGCGTGTAGACCTACTAACGCCTAGTAGGGTCGAGAGGATCAGTCGTTCGTGTTGACGACGTAGGACCAGCCATAGGGATGCTGGGTCGAAAGTACCGTCAAGGGGGTTTTGACAGGTCGAGAGATAACCGTTGCCTAGCTTGGCAAACGGGTCAAAGGTTCAAGAGTTAGACACACGAAGGCGGTAGGGCCAAGTGCGAAGCGTTCACTTAATAGTAGAACGAAGAATGGCAAGTGGATTGCTTAATGCTAACTAGGCGACAAGCCGTAGGTAGAACTAAGCTGAAGAGAAAGAGGAAAGACCCTGTTGAAGGGTTTATATAGTGAAGTAGAAGCGTGACAGTTACGTGTCACAGTGGTTAAGGGCCGGCGTAGGAAGCGGCGTTAGAACTAGAAGACCAATAGCGAAACTACACATGAGAAGGGAAAGTTAAGGGCCGGCGCATACGGCATGAGAAGATCAGAAGACAAGAGTACCTGCGTGGTGGGGGATAAGCACACTTACGAGATGTATGGAATGTCCTAGAACAACATGGAAGGAATGAAGTTAAGCGTGAGAAATGGAAAAGTATTAGTCCGATAGCGAAAGGAAAGAAAAAGTGTTCGTCCTGCGAGCGAATTGTAACACCTATTATGTGTTACGATTTTCTTCTCTTCTCTTCGTCGCCTCTCGACCCGCACGTCTTACTTCACGACCATCGCACAGGTTCCTCCTTCTGCTCTTCTTATCCACCCTGTGCATGGGTTCTTTCCCAATACTATGGTATTATTTCCGCTCTTCCCATGGACAGCCTTTCTCCGTAGCCGTTTCTCTCACAGCGGCTTAGTATCCCCTTGATTACATCAGTACTATTAGTCATGTCGTAGTACTTATACCGTTGCTGCATGTACCACTATCCCACTCTTGATCTGTGCTGTAATTCGCATTCATCTTGAGCTCCTTCGTCCCTTGCCCCTTGTGTGACTCTGAACTTCCTAAGGATTCTGTGGTACCTCTTTGTGAGCATCCGACCTTAGTGAAGAACATTAGTTGCTCTCATGTTCAAGACGTTTGCCAAAGTGTAACAAAAGATCAAGAGTCTCCCTCCATCCCTTCTATCTAGAAGCAGGACAAATCCACCACCACCATTGCACCAAGACACTCTTCGTTTTGTCCCCCCTCCGACTCTGAGGATGATTCACTATCGTCAGCCCTTGCACCCTTGACCCCCAGATCCCGTCGAGTGATAGGA
>JBBPTX010001225.1:0-11597 GCA_038094595.1 Pulveroboletus aff. annulatus
CAACCCCACGGCCGTTACCTCGGACGGATATTCTCAACCGTCGCTCCTATTCCCCTCGACCCTAGGCCTCGTAGGTCTACGCGCGACCATACCCAAGGGCCACGCGTAACAAAAGAACTAGGTTAACCCCACTTGACGCGCACCACTACGTACGCCCACCATTTCACGCCACACCCGAACCACCGATTCTCGTTGGAATCCCCGAGAACCCCTTCGAACCCATCACTCTGACTCGTCAGACACTCCCGACGACCCCAACCCAGACACCTGGGAAGAAGACCCCAATGAACCTCTCCTCGACTCGGAAGAAGAAGACGCAACTCGCGATCTTTCCCACCACCTGACAGCTTCATTGCAAATCCCTCGCCCACCCACACCACCGTCCCCTACCCCTCGACGCCAAACCGGCCATATCTTTTCCCCAATCCCACCAATGTCTAACAAACCAGTCGAACTCCGCATCAGCGCCCCTGAGAAGTACGATGGCAACTACAAGACAGCCAAACAATGGCTCGACTCCGTCGTTTTCTACTTAAACGTTAACGCTGACGTTTACAACTCCGCCCCAAAACAGATAGCCTTTGCGCTGTCGTACATGACCAAGGGACCCGCACTCACGTGGGCCAACACCTTTCGCGCTTCAAAAATCGCCAATGACGGAACCATCTCCATGGGATCTTGGGACGACTTCCGGGACGCATACCTCAAAGCGTTCAAACACTACGACACCACCGGAAATGCCATCGCTTGGCTCACCACCACTCGTATGACCGCTACAAAAGGAGGTGGATACTCACCTTCGCTCACCGAGTATAATGCCCAATTCCAAAACCACTATGCCCTTGCCGGCATCACGGACCACAACGTCCTGATCGGCTATTACTCTGCCGCTATCCCAGAAGCTCTCATGCGCCGCATTCTCGCCATGGAGACCGTCCCCACCACCATTGACTCTTGGCTTAAGAAGGCGGTAACATTTCAAACCCACATGGACCGTGCACGAGAAATCGCCGCACATCACAAAACCCCCACCCGCGCCGCCTACCACCAATACTCCACCCCCGCCCCTGCAAAAGATCCAAATGCTATGGACGTAGATGTCGTCCGACTCACTAAGCTTACCCCAGAAGAACGAAAGAAATGCATTAGAGAAGGACGCTGTTTCCGCTGCCGACAGAAAGGACACATGTCGTCCAAATGCCCCGGCTCTTCGAACTCCCTGAAGCCGAAGAAAGCGGTTCAAAAGGTCGAAGAAGACGATGAAGACATTCCCGCACTTGCTAAAGTTGAAGAAGACGATGAGGATAATGACGACGATGAAACTATCGCGCGAGTAGTAGCGGATTTTTTAAAAAGGAAGACTGCCTCGGCATCAGCCCCTTCCTCACCTACGTGTGCCCCTGTATTAGTATCTCAATCCAACAAATCTATGCGCATCCCACTCCAGCTCATAGACCCTTCGCACACGTTGAAAACCGTCGACACCCACGCACTCATCGACAGTGGGGCAGACATCAACTGCCTCGACTGGGGCTTCGCCCGAAAACATCGACTTCCCCTCGAACGACTCCCGAAACCAATTGCTGTACGGAACGTAGATCAAACCCCAAACGCAAAAGGGGCAATACGCTTCACCTCACAACTCTTCATCAATATCGAAGGGGTCGCCCAGCAAATTCGTTTCCACATCATGCATTGTGGAAATGAAAACGTAATCCTCAGATCCCCATGGCTCCGCACCACTAACCCGTCCATCGACTGGACAAAACGAACTATTTCCATCTGGGAAAAACTCGACGAGTCCGCCGCCCTCTACAACTCCTTCGCCAAAGATACCCAACGACATGATAACCACCTCCCAACAACAAAAACTGCTGCCCCTCCCCACCATACCCTCGTGGAGACCGTCCCAAACCACGCCCTCTCAATCTTCTTAGACCTCCCAGACGGCGGACATTACGTCAAATCCACCTTACACCACTACGCCTGCCAACGAATCACTCGCGCCGGATCTCGATACCATCGGACTCACCTGAAACTCGTGGCAAAGCTAACTACCGCCACGGAACTTGCCGCCGCAGCAGAACAGGCCAAACCCAGGGTCACGCTCCCGGACATCTACAAAGACTTCGCCTCCGTCTTCTCGAAGGAAACGGCGGACTCCCTTCCCCCTTCTCGCCCATACGACCACGAAATAAACGTCAAAGACTCCTTCGTTCCAAAAATAGGGAAACTATACCCCTTAACCCCCGAAGAGAAGAAGGCCACCGAAGATTTCCTAGAAGAAAACCTTGCCGCCGGAAAGATCCAACCTTCGAACTCCCCCCAGGCTTCCCCCTTCTTTTTCGTCAAAAAGAAAGACGGAAAACTTCGCCCCTGCCAAGACTATCGTTACCTCAACGAACATACCATCCGTGACGCCTACCCACTTCCGCTCATCACTGATCTCCTCGATAAACTTAAAGGAGCCCAGGTGTTCACTAAGTTTGACGTTCGATGGGGATACAACAACGTCAGGATCAAGGACGGACATCAATGGAAAGGGGCCTTTCTTACTCATAAAGGACTCTTTGAACCTCTGGTCATGTTCTTTGGCATGACCAACTCTCCCGCCACGTTTCAACGTTTCATGAACGACTCCTTCCGCGATATGATCACAGAAGGTTGGCTTGTTATCTATATGGATGACCTTCTCATCTTCTCCCCCGATGAACCCACCCACACCGAACGCACTCGCCGCGTCCTCCAACGGATGACCGAGTTGGATCTACATCTCAAACTGGAAAAATGCACCTTCGCCGCCCCCGAGGTAGAGTACCTCGGGATGATTGTCAAAGAAGGACAGCTCGCCATGGACCCTATCAAACTCGATGGGATCGCCAAATGGCCGACCCCACGGAAAGTCAAAGACGTCTGATCATTCCTGGGCTTCGCCAATTTTTACAGACGGTTTATTCCTGGCTATTCGGATATCGCCCGCCCCCTCCTCGACCTTACCAAGAAAACGCAACCATGGGACTGGACCCCCGCACGACAGGACGCCTTTGAGCAACTCAAAGAGCTTTTTACACGAAAACCCGTCCTATTTATGCCCGACGTCACTCGCCCCTTCGCCATCGCTACCGATGCCTCCAAATATGCCTCAGGAGGAATCCTTCTCCAAACAGATTCGAATGGGGATTGGCATCCCTGTTCCTACCTCTCCCAGACGTTCACTCCTGCCGAGCGTAACTATGACATCCATGACCGAGAACTCCTCGCCGTCATCCGTGGCTTCAAGGCCTGGCGACATTATCTTCACGGATCTCCCTTCCCCGTCACGGTCTTCACCGACCACAAAAATCTTACATACTTTCGACGCCCTCATGACCTCAACCGACGCCAAGCACGTTGGATGCTTGACCTTGCCGACTTTGACTACAAAATCACTCACATCCCCGGTACCCATCTTGCCGGGCCAGATGCGCTCTCTCGCTGCCCGGACCTCCTCCCTGCCGTCGACACCGACAACGCTGGCGTCACCTTACTGCCTGACTCCCTCTTCGTCCGCATTATCGACTCCGCCCTCTCCAGCGTCATCTCCTCCTCCTCCGCCTCGGACGACCTCGTCCTCCATAAACTCCAGGAACTGGAGGGTCGTGTTCCCCCCGCCGCCCGTTCCCGTCTCTCCGACTGGCAATACCGGGACGGCGTACTTTTGTACCAAGATCGCGTCTATGTCCCCGACGACCCTTCTCTTCGCCGTTCTATCGTCGCCCGTTGTCACGACCACGCTTCTGCTGGTCACCCCGGGTTCCTCAAAACCCGCCAACTCGTTGCTGCCGATTTCTGGTGGCCCGGCCTCGCCACCTTTGTCCGGTCCTACGTTGATGGCTGCGCCGCTTGCCAGCAACATAAGGTCAACACACATCCGTCCTCCCCCCCACTCGTCCCGATTCCCTCTTCCTGCTCCCGCCCTTTCCAGCAGCTCTCCTGTGATCTCATCACTGACCTCCCTCTTTCCGGGGGGTTTGATAGTCTTTTGGTCGTGGTGGACCACAGCCTTACTAAGGGGGTAATTCTTTGCCCTACAAAGAAAACCGTCACAGCTGAAGGGATCGCATACCTCTTTTTCCACAAAGTTTATAAACGTTTTGGCCTCTATGACAAAGTTATCTCTGATCGAGGCCCCCAATTCGCCTCTTCCTTCGCCAAAGAGCTAGGACGCCTCCTCGGCTACGATCTCTCGCTTTCCACCGCATACCACCCTCAGACCGATGGCGAAACCGAACGCGTAAACCAGGAAATCGAGACTTATCTTCGAATCTACTGTGGAAACCTCCCCTCTTCATGGTCCGATCATATCTCCCACGCTGAATTCACCCACAATCACCGTCCTCACTCCGTCACCGGAAAATCTCCATTCCTTCTCATAATGGGCTACGAACCCCGTGCCCTTCCCTCGGTCATTGCCGAAACCAAGATTCCCGCCGTCGAAGAACGACTTAGAAACCTATCCGCATTACGAGATGAAGCCCTAGCTGCCCACGAACTAGCCCGCCAAACCATGGCCGCCCGAACCCGCTCCACATTTAAACCCTTCACTAAGGGAGACACGGTCTGGTTAGAAGCACGGAATCTGAGAAGATCCGTACAAAACCCGAAGTTCGCCGCAAAACGCGAAGGACCTTTTACCATCACAGAAGTCCTGTCCCCTGTCACCTATCGCCTCCGGCTCCCACGAACGTGGAAAATTCATAACACGTTCCACGCTTCCCTCTTATCGCCCTATCGCGAAAACCTCATACACAGACCAAACTTCCCCACACCGCCCCTGGATCTTGTCGGAGGACAAGAAGAATATGAAATAGAAGCCATTCTACGGCATCGTGGTATGCCATCGTCCCGACAGTACCTGATCCGATGGAAAGGGTACTCCGCTGAAGAAGATTCATGGGAACCAGAACGGAATTTGAAACATTCGTCGGAGATACTCGACGACTATAAAAAATGACACCCTACCGCTTTTTCTCTCTCATCCGCTCACCCACCACGCCGCAGATAACCCCGTACCATCTACTACTAATGGCCATCGAATTCTCCAACCATGTCGACACCCCTGCTGCCGCTCCATCCACCAACCCGAACACCATCCGCCTTCCCTCTGCCGACCCCGAGAGGGTCTCTCCTACTGTCCCCGCCACCCCACAGCCTGTCAACTTCGCCACTCTTGTTGGCGGTGTTCCACCCTCCCATGTCTCCCCCGTCTCTGGCCGGATCCAGACCTCTCCAACGTTTACCCCTCCGCCCCATCGGGAACCTTCTCCCGGACCCCCCTCGTTTCTAGGCGTCCACCGCCCAGCCCTCATCCGAGCGCCGAGCTCGGATTCTTTAGAAGTCCATTCAGGTTGGGACACCCAAACTCCCCTCGACGTCTCTGACCATCGCCACACCAATCGCCTTCGAGAAGAGCGATTTACCGATGAGGAATACGTCTGTTTCCATATGTTTCTATCTGACGATCGTCTTCGGGTACCTATTAGTGTTTACGCCGCAGAAGGCTCCCTGATTTTTACTTGGTTCGACACTGCCATGCAGCTCAACCGTATCGCCTCCTTCATCTCCGGGTCAGGACCCGTATTCCCTCACACGACACTTGGCAGGACAATGATGGACTACATCTATCACGCGCGCCACTCCCTCTACTCCCATGGGTTCCAGTCTGGATACGACACCTTCCTCCTTGACGTCGACAACCATTTTCGAGATCTAGCCGCCGCTGGTCGAGGACTTGGCGACGTCATACTCAGGGACGGATCTCCCATCCACAGACAGACCCTCAACGACTGGTGGACCGGTCGTAACGGTAGGGACCGAATCTTTATAGGGCATCCACGTTTCAACCAGCGGTGCTTCACATGTCAATGTCTGGGCCATACCCAACTTTCCTGTCAACAGTACATGTGCCGGGGTTGCAATCGCCGCACCCCTGGACATTCCTTCACACACTGCCCAGGTCCCTCTCGCTCCCTAGCCTCCCGCATCTCGTCCACCGCCGTCACTCCACGCGCCTCTCCCTCCTCTCGTCCCCGCCGACCCCAAGCCGCCTTCCGGAATGGGCAGATCGTCCACCGAACCAGTAACTCCCGTCGATCCTCTCGACACTCCTCTTCTTCCTCCCAACAATCATACCATCTTCCTCCTTCTTCCCCCACCGGGAACTTCTCCGTAGAAGATCAAGATGAGTTAGACGACGTTGGATACGCAAATATCACTGGTTCCCCCGGACCCGCCTTTCGGGAATTGTAAGAAGTCCTCGCTGTAGCTTCGGAGTTACTAAGGGGGTAATGTTACGATTCGCTGGCAGGGTCTACTCTTTTTCCTTACTTCACATTACGGACTGACATTCATTTCTTTTCTCACGCTTAACCTACCACTTTCCATGTCGTTCTACGACATTCTATCTCTCTTGTAAGCGTGCTTATCCCTCACTGCGCAGGTATTCCTTCTTCTTCTACTCTTCTCACGCCGTATGCGCCGGCCCTTATGTCTCTTTCTCTTGCGTGGTTTGCTATTGGTTTCTGCTCTTCTCACGCTGACTACCACGCCGGCCCTTAGCTATGTGACGCGTAACCGTCACACCTTTCTCTTCGCTATATAAATGTTACGATTCGCTGCAGGGTCTACACTTTTTCTTTACTTAACATTACGAACTGACACTCATTTCTTTTCTCACGCTTAACTCGCTACATTCCATGTCGTTCTACGACATTCCATATCCCTCGTAAGCGTGCTTATCTCCCACTGCGCAGGTACTTGTTCTTCTTCCGTTCTTCTCACGCCGTATGCGCCGGCCCTTATGTCCCTCTCCTATGTGTGGTTTTGCTATTGGTTTCTGCTCTTCTTACGCCGTTTGCCACGCCGGCCCTTAACCATGTGACACGTCACCGTCACACCTTCCTCTTCACTATATATACCCTTCAACAGGGCGCTTCCTACCTTTTTCCTCAACCTAGTTCTACCTACGGCTTGTGCCTAGTTAGCCCTAGCAATTTACCTTGTGTCTTCGTTCTACACTTGAGTGAATGCTTCACACATCGACGATCCTCTCGTCCGAAGTGTGTCTCACCCAGAACCCTTGACCCTATCGCTGGTATAGCGTAGGAAACCTTCGACTACCTCGCCAACCGCTTGGTAGACCTAGTTCGGCAACCCCACGGCCGATACCTTGGACGGATATTCTCAACCGTCGTCTTCCCTTCCCTCGACCCTAGGCCTAGTAGGTCTACGCGCGACCATAACCAAGGGCCACGCGTAACAAAAGAACTAGGTTTCCACTTAGAAACGCGCACTATCACGTACGCCCACCATTTCACGCCACACTCGAACCACAGATTCTCGCTGGAACCCACGAGAACCCCTTCGCACCCACCACTCAGACTCGTCTGACACACCTGACGATCCCAACCCCGACACCTGGGAAGAAGACCCCGACGAACCCCTTCTTGACTCTGAAGAAGAAGACGCTACCCGCGATCTTTCCCACCACCTGACTGCCTCGTTGCAAATCCCTCGCCCCCCCCATGCCGCCATCCCCCACCCCCCGTCGCCAAACCGGCCATATCTTTCCCCCGATCCCACCAATGTCTACCAAACCCGTTGAACTCCGTATCGGCACTCCCGAGAAATATGATGGCGACTACAAAACGGCCAAACAATGGCTCGACTCTGTCGTCTTCTACCTAAACGTCAATTCGGACGTTTACAACACCGCCCCGAAACAGATAGCCTTTGCGCTGTCATATATGACCAAAGGACCCGCACTCACATGGGCCAACACCTTCCGCGCCTCTAAAATTGCCACAGATGGATCCATCTCTATGGGCTCCTGGGAAAATTTCCGTGATGAATACCTCAAGGCGTTCAAACACTACGATACCACTGGGAATGCCATCGCCTGGCTTACCACCACGCGCATGACCGCCACAAAAGGAGGCGGATACTCCCCTTCACTCACCGAATACAATGCCCAGTTTCAAAACCATTATGCCATCGCCGGCATCACCGACCACAATGTCCTAATCGGCTACTACTCAGCCGCTATCCCAGAAGCTCTCATGCGTCGCATCTTAGCCATGGAAACCATCCCTACCACCATCGACTCGTGGCTGAAGAAAGCCGTAACATTCCAGACCCACATGGATCGTGCGAAGGAAATCGCCGCCCGCCACAAAACTCCCACTCGCACCACCTACCACCAGTACTCCACCCCGACCCCTACTAAAGATCCCAATGCAATGGACGTAGACGTCGTTCGACTTACCAAGCTCACCCCAGATGAACGGAAGAAGTGCATCAGGGAGGGACGATGCTTCCGTTGCAGACAGAAAGGGCACATGTCATCCAAATGCCCTGGTGTCCCGAACACCCCAAAGCCGAAGAAAACGGTCCAAAAGGTAGAAGAAGAGGAAAAGGATGAGATCCCCTCGCTCGCCAAAATCGAAGAGGAAGAAGACGATGACGAGGAAGCAGCAGTGCGAGTCGTCGCGGATTTTTAAAAAGGAAGACTGCCTCGACGTCAGCCCCTTCCTCGTTTACGTGTGCTCCTGTACTTTTATCCCAGTCAAAGAAATCTATGCGCATTCCTCTCCAGCTCATAGATCCCTCGCACACCATGAAAACCGTCGACACCCATGCCCTCGTTGATAGCGGGGCAGATATCAATTGCCTCGATTGGGGCTTCGCCCGAAAACATCGACTCCCCTTAAACAAACTTTCAAAACCAATCTCAGTACGAAACGTAGACCAGACCGTAAATGCCAAAGGGGCAATACGGTTCACCTCCTCCCTCTTCCTCAACATTGAAGGCATCACCCAACAAGTACTGTTCCACGTCATGCACTGTGGAAACGAAAACGTTATCCTCGGGTCACCCTGGCTTCGCACCACCAACCCCAACATTAATTGGACAGCTGGGACGCTCTCTATCTCGGAAAAGATCGACGAGTCCGCTGCGCTTTATCACTCCTTCGCTCAGGACACCAAACGACACAATGAACAATTTCCGAAGACCACCCCCTCACCACCCCCGCAGCATACCTTGGTAGAGACGGTCCCAAACCACGCCCTCTCAATCTACCTAGATCTCCCCGATGGAGGGCATTACGTAAAATCCGCTCTCCATCACTATGCCTGTCAAAGAATTACGCGCACCGGATCCAGATATCACCAGACACACCCGAAACTCGTTGCGAAAATAACTACAGCCACTGAACTTGCCGCCGCTGCCGAAAAGGCGAAACCCAAAGTCACCCTCCCGGACGTCTACAAAGATTTTGCCTCCGTCTTCTCAAAAGAAACAGCAGACTCACTTCCCCCTTCTCGCCCGTATGACCATGAAATCAATGTCAAAGACTCTTTCGTCCCAAAAATTGGGAAACTTTACCCTCTAACCCCAGACGAAAAGAAAGCCACCGAGGACTTCCTACACGAAAACCTCGCCGCCGGAAAAATCCGCCCTTCCACCTCTCCCCAAGCATCCCCGTTCTTCTTTGTCAAAAAAAAGGATGGGAAACTACGCCCCTGCCAGGACTACCGATATCTCAACGAACACACCATTCGCGACGCATATCCTCTCCCCCTTATCACCGATCTCCTTGACAAACTCAAAGGCGCCCGCGTTTTTACAAAGTTCGACGTCCGATGGGGATATAATAACGTCCGAATCAAGGACGGACATCAATGGAAGGGAGCGTTCCTAACGCACAAAGGACTCTTTGAACCCCTGGTCATGTTCTTCGGAATGACCAACTCCCCTGCCATGTTTCAACGATTTATGAACGACTCTTTCCGGGATATGATTGCCGAAGGATGGCTTGTTATTTACATGGACGACCTCCTCATCTTCTCTCCGGACGATGACTCCCACACAGAACGAACTCGCCGCGTCCTCCAACGAATGACGGAGCTCGATTTACATCTCAAGCTAGAGAAATGTAACTTTGCCGTCCCCGAAGTCGAATATCTCGGGATGATTGTCAAGGAAGGACAGCTCGCCATGGATCCCGTCAAACTAGATGGAATTGCAAATTGGCCCGCCCCCAAGAAAGTCAAAGACGTTCGCTCCTTTCTAGGATTTGCCAACTTCTACCGAAGATTCATCCCTGGTTACTCCGACATCGCTCGTCCCCTCATCGACCTTACGAAGAAAACCCAACCGTGGGATTGGTCACCCGCTCGTCAGACCGCCTTTGACCAACTGAAAACCCTCTTCACCCACCGACCAGTCCTCTTCATGCCCGACATCACTCGGCCTTTCGCCATCGCCACTGACGCCTCTAAATACGCTTCTGGTGGCATCCTGCTCCAGACCGACTCAAACGGCGACTGGCACCCCTGCTCGTACCTCTCTCAGACGTTCGCCCCTGCTGAACGGAATTACGATATCCACGACCGAGAACTCCTTGCTGTCCTTCGAGGATTCAAAGCTTGGCAACATTATCTCCACGGTTCCCCCTTCCCCGTAACGGTCTTCACTGACCACAAAAACCTCACGTACTTCCGCCGCCCCCAAGACCTCAACCGACGACAAGCCTGCTGGATGCTTGATCTGGCAGACTTCGACTATAATATCACCCATGTCCCCGGTTCCCATCTCGCTGGTCCGGACGCCCTCTCTCGCCGCCCCGATCTCCTCCCCCACGTCGACAACGATAACACCGGCGTTACGCTCCTCCCCGATTCCCTCTTCGTCCGAATCATCGACTCAGCCCTCTCCTCAGTCATCTCCTCTGCCTCCGCTTCGGACGACCTCGTTCTCCATAAACTCCAGGAAATAGAAGGCCGTATTCCCCCTGCCGCCCGCTCCCGCCTCTCGGATTGGCAATATCGAGACGGCGTTCTCCTCTATCAGAACCGCGTTTATGTCCCTGATGACCAACCTCTTCGTCGTTCCATCGTCGCCCGCTGCCACGATCACGCCTCTGCCGGGCACCCCGGCTTCCTCAAAACTCGCCAACTCGTCGCGGCCGACTTTTGGTGGCCGGGCCTCGCCACGTTCGTCCGCTCCTACGTCGAGGGTTGCGCCACCTGCCAACGCTCCAAGGCGAACACCCATCCTTCCTCTCCCCCGCTCACTCCGATACCCTCGTCCTGCTCCCGCCCTTTTCAGCAGATCTCTTGTGATCTCATCACCGACCTCCCTCTTTCCGGGGGGTTCGACAGTCTTTTGGTCGTGGTGGACCACGGCCTTACTAAGGGGGTAATCCTTTGCCCTACAAAGAAAACCGTCACCGCCGAAGGGATCGCTTATCTCTTTTTCCACAAAGTCTACAAACGGTTTGGTCTGTACGACAAAGTCATCTCTGACCGAGGCCCTCAATTCGCCTCCTCCTTCGCCAAAGAACTCGGACGCCTCCTCGGCTACGACCTCTCCCTTTCCACGGCGTATCACCCTCAGACTGACGGTGAGACCGAACGCGTAAACCAAGAAATTGAGACTTATCTCCGCATCTACTGCGGGGATCTCCCCTCCTCATGGTCCGACCACATCTCCCACGCCGAATTTACCCACAACCACCGCCCTCATTCCGTCACCGGCAAATCCCCGTTCCTTCTCA
>JBBPTX010001226.1:0-11595 GCA_038094595.1 Pulveroboletus aff. annulatus
CTGCAGGATCGAATTAGAACTTGGGTTTGATGTTGATCTATAGTTGTTGGTTGTACTGTATCGGTGCGTTGAATGCTGCGCTAGGATGCTTGCTCTTGTACACTTCTTGTTGTTACTGCAACCATGGCATGCCCGACCCTACGTCTGTGGGCTTCCCGCTGGAATTAGCTGGATCCAGCGATATGAAATTCTACCCATGCCACGTGCCAAAAATTATGGCCGATGGTCGGAGAGGCAAGTCGAAACCAAATCAGCGTGACTTGTACTCGAAAACCAAGACCGCTTGAATTTATTACAGCAGTATTCAAAACTATGCGGAAAACACGATTGAAAAAATCGCGCCTCGGATATAGCCGGGGCTCTGGGTGTGTGACTGTCACGGCTGTCTGCTGTTCTGCCCATGGCTTCGTGTTCGCCATCACCTGGTCCTAGGGCCGTCTATTGCTTCAATGTTGTGCTCACCATTTACACCACTCTGAAAAAGAGAGCAGCCACTGGAAAGGGAAAGACAGGGACCACCATGAAAGAGGAGAAATCCATCAAAATAAAGGAACTTCTTTTTTCTGTCGATCAGACTAACTATGTAGAATTTCTGCAAAGTATCCTTGAGAAGCACGGCCAAGCCTGGTACAAGGTCTCAGCAAAGAAGTGCTTTCCATTCAAATTTTTACTGCTGAAGATGAAGAGGTTTTTTTTTTATTCGACTTGGAGCTGGAGTACTACTACTAATTTTTTCAATTTAGTCAGCATGCTAGTGATGCCATGGATGTTGATAACTGTTGTGACTACAAAATCTTGCAGGCAATCACTATCTTCTTAGACGTCGAGTGGAGGAACTATCTTAGGTATGACTCGTAGGAGGGAAACAAGAGAACTAGATTGGAGACTGAGCTCCGTCCAGTCTCACTCTTATATACTATTTACTGTGTAGATACATGTTATGTATTGATCTAGATACGTATTGTTACAGCTATATATTTTTCATCTTTACTTTGCGCATACGAACGCTTTCCTCATTATCTTATCAAGGGAAAACCCGACTTAGACACTGTGCTAGACACAGGGGATCTACGGGCCCTTCAAGATCTGTGGACTTCCCTTTACCCTTCACCTTTTGCTCCATAGATCTCTGCAAGTATTTAATACATCATGATCATCACAGACCTCACTTCAGTCACCTCATCACTGTGATGTGATCCCTTATCTTTAATTACCGTTGACACCTTCCATTCCACCCATCCGCAGCAGATCAATGGCTGGTAACCTCATGTATATATTAATCTCTGTTACAGGCTGACTCCTCATGTTGATCATGTTGGGCCTAGGGGATAAACTTATATAGATACATATCTAGATTGGTACACAACATGTATCTACACATAGAATAGTATATAAAGTGAGACTGGATGGAGCTCAGTCTCCAGTCTAGTTCTCCTGTTCTATTGCCTACAAAGCATCTTTAAGAACCCACTCAATGTCTAGATAGTTGGTGATTGCCTACAATGATTGTAGTCGCAACATGTATCTACATAAGTCTATCCCCTAGGCCCAACATGATCGATATGAGGAGTCGGCCTGTAATGGAGATTAATATATACATGAGGTTGCCAGCTATTGATCTGCTGTGGGTGGATGAAATGGAAGGTGTCAACAGTAATTAAAGATAAGGGATCACATCACAGTGGTGGGGTGATTGATGTAAGGTCTGTGATGATCACGATGTATTAAATACGTGTTGTGATCAGTGGGGTGAAAGGTGAAGAGCTAAAGGTGAAGCCCACTGATCTGAAAGGGCCTGTAGATCCCCTGTGTCCAGCACAGTGTCTAAGTCGGGTTTTCCCTTGATAAGATAGAGGATGTGTCTAATATGTGCAGGGTAAAGAGTGAAGAAAAATATATAGCTGTAACAACTTTCACCTGATTGCCATTTTCTCCCCTCATATGACAATAGAATATTGACAGATGATGTCTTTCAGCTATGGTCAGTGTGGAAGGGGTTGGATCTGTCTTGAAGATACTTCTCAATTCACCTTTTCTCCCTGTCACAGTTGAACATGTCCTGCAAAGATGGCCTGAATCAAGGGTCTGTAACAAATGACCATAGGTGATTTAACTCAGCTCCCAACTTGAGAGTGGATCCAGAAAAGAACCAGCACATCAAGAGACCAGCAGATGGACTACTGAATGTGGAGAAAAGATTCTCTTGTATGATTTCTGGTTCTGCAGCCTATGGAGCATGGTCTGGCATGCAACATGATTGTTGGTTATCATCCACATCTGAATCCCCAGTGGCCAAGGTCAGAGCATCCACAATATTGTAGATATTTCCATCACCTTTTGGAATGAGTGATGGATGAAACGGATAGACATGAAAAACCCCCATCTCATTTAGTCAGGTCCTATATTCAACAAGCAGAGGGGGATTCTGAGGCAATGGCTCCATCGTTGAGTCCATCGAAGCACCTTCACTAATAGAGGAAGATGGTGACCTTGATAAGATTTGTAGATGGTTATCAGTGGGCAAAAGGTCCATATATCTTGCTGGTAAGTGAATGGCATGTCCAGAACACTGTGATGACAGAAGGGGAGGTGTCAAAGGGCTTGATATATCCATGTCCTGGTCGAAATCAGGACCTGAAGATGAATCTACACAGTTTGGAAACTGTAAAACATCAATTAAAAGCCTGAAAGCATGAAAGAACCACAAACTGGTGCAATACTTGGACTACGCTCTGGACTCAACATGGGTGCATCCTGCACGGAATGTGGAATCCTTGATGGTCCAGCATCATTCCAAGTCTGAAAATAACAATTAACATGTAAAAAGGAAGGATAAAATGAATACAAACTACATCCCACTCAAAATGTGGAGCAGAATTGGGTAAGATGATATGGACAGCACTGATGTTACACGTGGCCGTGGGTATGGTCGCGCGTAGACCTACAAACGCCTAGTAGGGTCGAGGGTTCAGTCGTTTGTATCGACAACGACGTAGGGCCAGCCGTGGGGGTGCTGGGTCAAGAGTACCGTCAAGAGTATGGACAGGTCGAAGGTTAAACCGCTGTCTAGCTTGACTAGCGGGTCAAAGGTTCTAGGGTAAAGACATGCAGAGGTGGGCAAGCCGTAGCGTGAAGCATTCACTTAATAGTAGAACGAAGACTGAGGAGCAAAGGGGAGTGGATTGCTAGTGCTAACTAGGCGACAAGCCGTAGGTAGAACTAAGCTAAGGAGAAAAGGAGATGACCCTGTTGAAGGGTTTATATAGTGAAGTAAGAGTGTGACAGTTACGTGTCACAACGGTTAAGGGCCGGCGTGGGAAGCGGCGTTAGAAATAGAAAACCAATGGCAAACCACGCATGAGAAAGAAATGTTAAGGGCCGGTGCATATGGCGTGAGAAGATCAGAAGGTGAGGAGTACCTGCGCGGTGAGGGAATAAGCACGCTTATGAGATGTATGGATTGTTGTAGAACGATATGGAAGGAGTGAGGTAAAGCGTGGGAAATGGAAAGTATTAGTCCGATATCGATAAAAGAGAAAAAGCGTTCGTCCTGCGAGTGAATCGTAACATTACCCCCTTAGTAACCTGAAGCTACGGCGAGGATTCCTTACAAGTCCCGAAAAGTGGGTCCCGGGGAGCCGGTGATGTTGGAGTAGCTGACATCATCAAGTTCATCTCCATCCTCATAAGGAGAGGGAGCGTGAGGGGAGGAAGGCGCAGGGTGGTAAGACTGTTGGGAGGAAGAAGAGGACTGACGAGAGGTGCGGTGAGGGGTGGCTCGACGGACAATTTGTCTGTTGCGGAACGTGGCTTGGGGGCGGCACAGTGTGGACGTAGACGAGGACTGAGCACGAGGGGAGGTGAGGCGAGAGGCAAGGGGGCGAGAAGATCCTGGACAACGGGTGAGAGAGTGGCCAGGTGCTTGTCAACGGCATCTGGTACAGACGTATTGTCTGCAGGATAGTTGAGTGTGGCCGAGACAGTGGCACTGGAAGCATCGTTGATTGAAACGAGGATGGCCCGGATAGACGTGGTCTCTGCCATTTCGACCAGTCCACCAGTCGTTGAGGGTTTGCCTATGGATAGGTGACCTGTCCCTCAGGACTTTGTTTCCAAGTCCTCGACCAGCTGCGGCTAGGTCTCGGAAGTGGTTATTGACGTCGAGGAGGAAAGAGTCATAGCCCATTTGGAAGGCGTGAGAGTACGACTGGTATCGTGCATGATAGATAAAGTCCTGCATGGTCCTGCCAAGCGTAGTATGAGGAAAAACCGGGCCAGAGCCGGAGACGAAGGCGGCAATGTGGTTCAACTGCATCGCGGATTTGAACCAGGTAAAGATGGGTGAGCCATCAGAAGAATAAACACTAATAGGGACCCGAAGGCGGTCGTCAGACATGAGAGTATGGAAGCGAACATAATGCTCATCGGTAAATCGTTCCTCCCGGATTCTACCGGTGTGGCGGTGACTGGAGACATCTAGTGGGACCTGGGAGTCCCATCCCAAGTGGGCGACTAGGGAGTCTGAGCTAGGCACACGGACAAGCTGGGGGCGGTGCACGCCTAGGAACGAGGGTGGTCCGGGAGAAGGTTTCCGATCGGGCGGAGGCGTAAATGCCGGTGAGGATTGGATCCTGCCAGAGACGGGGGAGATGTGGGATTGGGGAACATCACCAACAAGAGTGGCGAAGTTGACAGGCTGTGGGGCGGCGGGGCGAGTAGGAGAGACCCTCTCAGGGTCGGCAGAGGGAAAACGGATGGTGCTGGGGTTGGTGGATGGCGCGGCGGCAGGGGTGTCGACATTGGTGAACTCGATGGCCATGAGTAGAAAATGGAGAGGGTTTATGTGCGGCGTGGTGGGCGAGCGGGTGAGGGAGAGAAGGTGTGGGGGTGTCGTCTTTTATAATCTTCCAGCAACTCCGACGAATGTTTCAAGTTCCGCTCGGGTTCCCAGGATTCTTCTTTGGCGGAGTACCCTTTCCATCGGATTAGGTATTGACGGGCCGATGGCATACCTCGATGCCATATGATTCGTTCTATTTCATATTCTTCTTGTCCTTTGACAAGATCCGGAGGCGGTGTAGGGAAGTTTGGGCCGTGTACGTCGTTTTCGCGATAGGGCGATAACAGAGAAGCGTGGAACGTGTTGTGGATTTTCCACGTTCGTGGGAGTCGAAGGTGGTAGGAGACGGGTGATAAGACATCAGAGACGACGAAGAGGCCTTCGCGTTTTGCGGCGAACTTCGGATCTTGGACAGATCTCTTAAGGTTTCGGGCTTCCAGCCAAACTCGTTGCCTTTTTTCGAAGGGTATGAATGCCGACTTCAACCTGGACGCCATGACTTGTCATGCAAGTTCATGGGATGCGAGAGCTTCATCTCGGAGGGCGGTGAGCTCTTTAAGGCGAGTTTCAACAGCGGGGATGTTTGTTTCGGTGATCACCGAAGGAAGGGCACGGGGTTCATACCCCATCATGAGGTAGAACGGGGACTTGCCAGTGACGGAGTGAGGGCAGTGATTATGGGTGAATTCGGCATGGGAGATGTGCTTGGACCACGTGGAGGGGTGATCCCCGCAGTAGATGCGGAGGTACGTCTCGACTTCCTGGTTGACGTGTTCGGTTTTGCCGTCGGTCTGGGGGTGATACGCAGTAGAAAGGGAGAGATCATAGTTGAGGAGGCGGCCAAGTTCTTTGGCGAAGGCGGAGGCGAATTGCGGACCGCGATCGGAGATGACTTTTTCGTAAAGACTGAAGCGGAGGTAAACTTTATGGAAAAAGAGTGCTGCTACGCCCTTGGCAGTGATTGTCTTCTTTGTGGGGCAAAGAATTACCCTCTTAGTAAGGCCGTGGTCCACCACGACCAATAACGAGTCGAACCCCTTGGAGAGCGGGAGGTCGGTGATGAGATCACAGGAGATCTGCTGAAAAGGGCGAGAGCAAGAGGAAGGGATAGGGACAAGGGGAGGAGATGAAGGGTGAGTGTTCGCCTTGTTGCGCTGGTATTCGGCGCAGCCGTCAACGTAAGAGCGAACAAAGGAGGCGAGGCCCGGCCACTAGAACTCAGAAGCAACAAGTTGGCGGGTCTTAAGGTAGCCGGGGTGGCCGGCGGAGGGATGGTCGTGGGAGCGTTGGACGACAGCGTGGCGAAGATCATGGTCGGGAGGGACATAGACGCGCCCGTGGTATTGGAGGACGCCATCGGAGAATTGCCAGTCAGCGAGTTGAGAATGGAGGGCCGGGGGAAGAGAACCATCGAGCTCCTGGAGCTTGTGGAGAACAAGGTCATTAGAGGAGGAGGCAGAGGCGATGTGATTGGAGAGGGCGGAGTCGATGAGGCGGACGAAGAGGGCGTCAGGGAGGAGGGTGACTCCGATATTATCAGAGTCGGCGCGAGGAAGGAGATCCGGGTGGCGAGAGAGGGCGTCAGGGCCGGTGAGTTGAGTCCCAGGGACATGGGTGATTGAATAATCATAATCGGTGAGGTCGAGGAGCCACCGGGCTTGGTGACGATTGAGATCTTGAGGGCGGCGGAAGTACGTGAGGTTCTTGTGGTCGGAAAAGACTATGACGGGGAAGGGAGAGCCATGGAGGTATTGCCTCCAGGCTTTGAAACCGCGTATAACGGCCAAGAGCTCCCGATCGTGGATATCATAGTTGCGTTCTGAGGAGGAGAAAGATTGAGATAAGTAAGAACAGGGGTGCCAATCCCCGTTGCCATCCGTTTGTAACAAGATACCACCCGATGTATATTTGGAAGTGTCGGTGGCCATGGCAAAAGGGCGAGAGATATCGGGCATGAAAAGGACGGGCTTACGAAGGAACAACTCCTTGAGTTGTTTGAAGGCAGTTTGCTGAGCGGTGGTCCAGGTCCACGGCATAGTTTTCTTGGTGAGGTCGATGAGCGGGCGGGCGATGTTAGAGTATCCCAGGATAAAGCGTCTATAGAAATTAGCAAAACCAAGGAAGGATTGGACGTCTTTGACTTTCTGCGGTATAGGCCATTTGGCGATCCCATCTAGCTTGACAGGATCCATAGCGAGTTGTCCTTCCTTTACAATCATTCCGAGATATTCGACTTCGGGAACGGCAAATTGGCATTTTTCTAGCTTGAGATGGAGGTTGAGTTCCGTCATTCGTTGAAGGATACGGTGAGTACGTTCGGTGTGGGTGGTGTTGTCTGGGGAGAAGATGAGAAGGTCATCCATGTAGATTACTAACCATCCTTCAGTGATCATGTCATGGAAGGAGTCGTTCATGAAATGCTGGAATGTGGCTGGAGAGTTAGTTATGCCAAAGAACATAACCATCGGTTCGAAGAGCCCTTTATGGGTGAGGAAGGCACCTTTCCATTGGTGTCCGTCCTTGATACGTACGTTATTATAACCCCAGTGTATGTCAAATTTGGTGAATACACTGGCGCCTTTGAGTTTGTCGAGGAGGTCAGAGATCAGGGGTAGCGGGTAGGCGTCACGAATGGTATGTTTGTTAAGGTATCGGTAGTCTTGGCAGGGGCGGAGTTTGCCATCTTTCTTCTTGACGAAGAAGAAGGGTGACGCTTGGGGAGAATTTGAAGGGCGAATTTTGCCAGCGGCAAGGTTTTCGTTGAGGAATTCTTCAGTAGCTTTCTTTTCGTCGGGGGTGAGCGGGTAGAGTTTGCCGATTTTTGGGGTGAATGAGTCTTTGACGTTGATTTCATGGTCGTAGGGTCTAGAAGGGGGAAGAGAGTCGGCAGATTCTTTGGCAAAGACGGGAGCGAAGTCCTTATAGGTGTCTGGGAGCGTGACCTTTGGCTTAGCTTTCTCAGCGGCAGCCGCGAGTTCTGTGGCGGTGGTAAGCTTGGCGACAAGCTTCGGATGTGTCTGGTGATATCGGGATCCTGTTTTGAGGACCCGTTGGCAAGAGTTGGCATAGAGTGCTCGTTGGACGTAGAGGTTTCCGTCCGGCAAATCGAGGAATGTGGAGAGAGTATGGTTGGGGACAGTTTCGACCATGACATGACAAGGTGGTTTGGCAGGGGGTGCACGAGGTTGGGTGTTGTCATGTCGCTTGAGGTCGGCAACGTGGATGTGGTAGAGGGAGGCTGACTCGTCTACTGTTTCAGGGATGTTGATCGTCTGCGACGACCAGTCAATGGAGGGGTTTGTAAGTCGTAACCAAGGCGCCCCGAGAATCACGCTCTCAGACCCGCAATGTAAGACATGGAAGCATATGTGTTGAGCAATGCCGTCAATGTTGGTAAAAAGAGAGGCGGTGTAGCGAATAGCTCCCTTAGCGTTGGGAGTTTGATCGACGTTGTTGACAGGGATAGGCGTCGGAAGTTTGTCAAGGGGGAGTCGATGTTTCTTAGTGAAGTCCCAGTCGAGGCAGTTGATATCTGCTCTGCTGTCAATGAGGGCGCGAGTGTCGACGGTTTTCATGGTGTGCGAGGGATCGATGAGTTGAAGAGGAATACGCATCGATTTCTTGGATGTAGATACAAGTACAGGTGCACACGTAAAAGGAACTACTGACGTCAAGGCAGCGTTCCGTTTCAAAAATCCAGAGTGGTGATGGCGACGCGAGACACCTTGGTTTCTTCATTGTCATCTTCATCGTCAATCTCTTGTAACCGAGGGACTTCTTCGTCATCCTCGGCTTCCACTTCTATGACCTTCCGAACAGTTTTCTTCGGCCTCGGGGTGTTTGAAGTAAAAGTGGGGCAGTTGGTAGCCCGATGTCCCTTCTGTCTGCAGCAGAAACACCTACCTTCCTTGCGACATTGTTCGCGCTCAGCGGGGGTAAGACGCGGGAGGCGGACGGCATCAACGTCCATGGCATTTGGGTCTTTGGCAGGGGTGGGGGCGGTGTATTGGTGATACGTATGGCGCGTGGGTGTCTTGTGGCGAGTGGCGATTTCTCGAGCGCGTTCCATGTGGGTCTGGAAGGTGACAGCCTTTTTCAACCATGCTTCTATGGTGGTGGGGACTGTTTCCATAGCTAGGATGCGGCGCATGAGGACGTCGGGGATGGCGGCCGAGTAATAGCTGATGAGGACGTTGTTGTCAGTGATGCCAGCGATGGCGCAGTGGTTTTGAAACTGAGCGTTGTACTCAGTAAGCGAGGGAGAGTATCCGCCGTTCTTGGTGGCGGTCATGTGGGTGGTGGTAAGCCAGGCAATCGCGTTGCCAGTGGTGTCATAATGTTTGAACGCCAAGATGAAGGCATCACGAAAGTCGGACCATGATCCCATGTTGATCGAGCTGTCAGCTGCGATCTTTGAAGATCTAAAGGTGTTTGCCCACGTAAGCGTGGGGCCACGGGTCATGTAGGAAAGCGCAAAGGCGATGCGCTTCGGGTCGGAGGTGTATACTTCGGCGTTGACGTTGAGGTAGAAGGCGACGGAGTCAAACCACTGTTTGGCTGTCCGATAGTCGCCATTGTACTTGTCTGGGGTGCCGATGCGAAGTTCAAGGGGTTTGGTCGTCATAACGGGTGATGGTGGACGAGGGATCGGAGGAAAAATATGGCCGGTTTGGCGTCTGGGCGTTGGCGAGGGTGGAGTCTGTGGGCGGGGTATCTGCACAGAAGCAGAAAAACTGTGGGAGAGATCACGAGTGGCTAGTTCTTCGTCCGAGTCTATTAAAGGCTCGTCGGGGTCTTCGTCCCAATATGCTGGGTTGGGATCGTCAGGGGTGTCAGAGGAATCGGAGTGCGAGGTACGCGGAGGTTCTCGAGGGTTCCAACGCAGATCAGTGGTTCGAGTGTTTCTGTGGGAAGCTATGGTGGGCGGCGTACGTGATAGTACCTGAACGAGGAGGTAGCTTAGTTCTTTTGTTACGCGTGGCCGTGGGTATGGTCGTGCGTAGACCTACAAACGCCTAGTAGGGTCGAGGGTTCAGTCGTTTGTATCGACAATGATGTAGGGCCAGCCGTGGGGGTGCTGGGTCAAGAGTACCGTCAAGAGTATGGACGGGTCAAAGGTTAAACCGCTGTCTAGCTTGACTAGCGGGTCAAAGGTTCTAGGGTAAAGACACGCGGAGGCAGGCGAGCCGTAGTGTGAAGCATTCACTTAATAGTAGAACGAAGACTGAGGAGCAAAGGGGAGTGGATTGCTAGCGCTAACTAGGCGACAAGCCGTAGGTAGAACTAAGCTAAGGAGAAAAGGAGACGACCCTGTTGAAGGGTTTATATAGTGAAGTAAGAGTGTGACAGTTACGTGTCACAACGGTTAAGGGCCGGCGTGGGAAGCGGCATTAGAAATAGAAAACCAATGGCAAACCACGCATGAGAAAGAAATGTTAAGGGCCGGTGCATATGGCGTGAGAAGATCAGAAGGTGAGGAGTACCTGCGTGGTGAGGGAATAAGCACGCTTACGAGATGTATGGATTGTCATAGAACAATATGGAAGGAGTGAGGTAAAGCGTGGGAAATGGAAAGTATTAGTCCGATATCGATAAAAGAGAAAAAGCGTTCGTCCTGCGAGCGAATCGTAACAACTGAGGGGGTGTCAAGTGAGAGACTCTGGGTTGACCTCAGTGTCTTGGGCCACTTTTCATCACCTTTTTGGTCATTTAAGATTGGCCCGTAACTCTTGAAGAAGCTTGCATTTTGCGGAGTGTGCATTGAGTCCTTTGAGACTCATAAATGACTTCCCACAGCCATGACAATGATGTGAGTCAGGATCCATGGGTGGTTGATGATAGAGTAGGGAGCAGTAGTTCAGAATGATTGGGCATGTGGAAATCAGTTTATTGTAGCATTCGATGTACTACAAAGTCATGCAAGAGGTAAAAAAAACGTGTAATCTGATGTTCAGAGATAAGGTCAGAAGATTGCAGAAGTAAAGAAACAAAGTTACTCACATTATAAGTGATATCCAGCATCTGAAGCAACGATCTGCCATCATCTTAGCCATAACTTGTTACAGTCTTCCTCTCTTTTCTCCATCCCTTCTTGTCCTACACATCTCGTTGTACTACCATAGCACAGGTTCCCCTTCTGCCCTTCTTATCCACCCTGTGCATGGACTCCTTCCTGATATTATGGTACTACATCCACTCTTCCCATGGACAGCCTCTCTTCATCGCTGCTTCTCTCATAGTGGCCTAGTATCCCCTTGCTTACATCAGTACTATTAGTCACATTGTAGTACTTATACCCTCACTGCATGTACCGCTATCCCACTCTTGATCTGCGCTGTAAATCACATTCATCTTGAGCTCCCTTGTCCCTTGCTCGCCTCTGAACTTCCTAAGGACTCTGTGGTACCTCTTCGTGAGCGTCTGACCTTAGCGAAGAATATAGGTCTCCTTTGTGTTCAAGACGTTTGCCAAAGCATAACAAAAGATCAAGAGTCTCCTTCCGTCCCTTCTACCTAAAAGCAGGATGAACCCACTACCATCATTGCACCAAGACACTCTTTGTTTTGCTTGCCCTCTGACTCTGAGGATGACTCACCATTGTCAGACCTTACACCCTCGACCCTTGGACCTCGTCAAGTGACAGGATCATCCTACGCTCCAAACCCACTGTTGAACCCCCTAAGATGACCTCGCCTAAACCCCCCGGCACAAATCCCCACCGGCCCTCCGCCTCCGGGTCGACCCAGTCCGTGGCC
>JBBPTX010001227.1:0-11594 GCA_038094595.1 Pulveroboletus aff. annulatus
TGTTGGGCCTAGGGGATGGACTTATGTAGATATGTATCTAGATTGGTACACAACATGTATCTACAAGTAGAATAGTATATAAAGCGAGACTGGACGGAGCTCAGTCTCCAGTCTAGTTCTCTTGTTCCCTGCCTATGAGTTATACATCAGATAGTCCCTCCACTTGACGTCTAAAAGATAGTGATTGCCTGCAAGTCTTGTAGTCGCAACACTAGAACTAGACTGTCATACACCCTTACACCCTTTCACTATCTACAAAAGCAACAGCAGATGCATCTAGCCTTCTCCCTTGCACCACAGGCTCTAGCAAGTGAGCACGTCTTTGGGTATCTCAGGATAGCACTAACAGGGGCTCACTATCAGTGCCCATTTCCTTTCACCAATCTCTTCTCCCTTTCACAGCATACCTTCCCACTGTTGACTTAGCCAGATCTTGAAAGTTAGTAGATGTACCAGTAGCAGTAGAATTACCAGTCAAGGAAGAGCCTAGGGAGTACTCACTTGCAACTGCGAGCACAGAGAGTGAAGAGGACCCAAACGACTGGCCAGATGTTGCGGCCACAGAAGAAGAGTTCTGGAGGCTTGTTGAACAAGATCTAGAATCTCACAGCTTCGGAAATGGAGGCGAAGTCGATTTAATTGCCACCGACATCAGATACATGGGTCATACCTACTATTGGGAACCAACACCTTCAGCACAAACCCTCAGCCCTACCACAGATCTCGCCTCGCTTAGATATCCCACCACCCCTGAGCGGAGTCCATCCAGATCTCCTCAACCCGATCCTTTTGCGTGGCCAACAGCACCACGTAACATTCGCCTAGAAGCAACCCTAGGCGCACAGCAGTTCATTAGAGAAGCAGGCACAGCAAGGAGGCGATACAGAGAAGCTTCAGAGGAACAAGAGCAACCTCGCGCTAAAAGGCAGAGACGCGAGTACCCACAAACGATCAGAAGGAATGATTGTTTCAGCAGAGTGCAGTTACGAGTACAACAGAGAAAATCA
This sequence comes from Pulveroboletus aff. annulatus, assembly GCA_038094595.1. Classification (NCBI taxonomy): domain Eukaryota; kingdom Fungi; phylum Basidiomycota; class Agaricomycetes; order Boletales; family Boletaceae; genus Pulveroboletus; species Pulveroboletus aff. annulatus. The sequence continues at coordinate 1,008 of JBBPTX010001227.1, forward strand.
TACAAATACTAGTTATCCCTACAAATCACAATGTCTTTCCTACCCATCACAGCTGCCAATCTCCAAGTTATCTTTCAAAAAGGAGACTGGGCAAAGAATGCACAAGCATTAGTACAATTCGCCCAAACACAAGAACAACAATTTGATCATCTCAATGGAGAAATCACGAGTTTAAAGAATGCGGTCGTCCGCATCGAACAAATGATTCTAGCTCTCACTCCACAAACGAAACCGCCAACTAGACAACCCACACCAAGTGGATCCGGAAAGGAGAAAGAAAGAGAAGAAAAACCATCATATGCTTCCTCCTGAAAAGTAGAAATCTTCGCAGATCCAGGAGATTATGATGGATCCTTCACAAAATTTGACAAATGGTGGGCAAAGATCCAAGCATGGATTGAAGTAAACAAGCATGCCATGAAACCCAAGTCAGGAGAGGCAATCCTAGTGGTACTCTCTAGACTAAAAGGAGTGAAAGCAGGACCTTTTGCACAACTATGATGACAACGAATATACTCAAACGAAGGGTACAGTTGGAATGACCTGGAGGGAGAATTAAGAAGCCTCTTCAGGGGTAGCAACATTAAAGACAGGGCTACTAAAAAGATCAATGAAATGAGACAAGGGCCAAATCAACCAATTGATGACTTTCTCATCAAATGGTACATAGAATTCAAAAAGACCGAATTAGGAGATCCACATGGGGTATATTTTCTAGAACAAAACATCAAACGATATCTCATGGACTACATCTGGAAGAACAATCTGAGGAAGAATACAGTAAACGAAATGATGATGACACTACGAGAAGCAGGAAATTGTCTAGAAGCCCTAGATCTTATCAGAGGACACACGCAGTTCAGGTTTGGATCTAAGCCAAAAGATCCAAACGCCATGGATATTGGCGCAGTGCAAAAGGGCACGAAATTGTGTTACAATTGCAGCGAAACAGGTCATTTCACCAAACAATGCAAAAAGCCCTCCACCAAGTGTGAGCTCTATGGATGGTCTAATGGCCACAAGAAAGATTGCTGACATAGGCAAGTAAGAAGCACATCTTCGGATGACGTTAAAAGCACCGAACACATTTACACACCTGGCACACAAGCCGAAAAAGGAAAAGGATGTGACCCCACAGCAGCCATAAGGGGCATGTCATTTGAAGAAGCAAGGGCGTTCTTCAGGGACATTGAAGATGCTGAAAATAAGAAGTCAGCAAAAGGCAGAGCCTAGATTCAGGAACTGGGTCTAATCTAGGCAAAGGTAAGCGTAAGCAGGTACACTTTCCAACAGACAATCGTTTCTCTAAGTTACATGTTTACGATATGGAAGCAGCACCTTCCACTATTATAACTTCTTCTTTGCCAATAGAGGAGTCCTCTCAGAGGCTTGGCTGGGGTGTCACACTGGTGCTTAATTCCTCTTCAAGGAAAGCTAACCCTTCGATCTCACCTGCAGATCAAATCCCAGACGAAGGAATATTTTGCAGATCATTAAAAATTGATAACAAACTAAAAATGAAGATAAAGGTAAAACCCAAAAACACTGACCAAAGTTTTATTTCAGTATCAGCGCTTTTGAACTCTGGTGCAAACTGCGTTTTTGTAGATAATGTATTCGCAATACAGCATGCGCTTCCACTAAGGCAACTAGCACAACCCCTCACCATCTACAATGTAGATGGCACATAGAACGAAGCAGGCAAAATCACACACGTTGCCTCCCTCCTATTAGATTACAAGGGACATCGAGAAGTAGTTGAAGTGGAAGTCACCAGCTTGGGAAAGAATCAAATGGTGATAGGCTACTCTTGGTTAAAGAAACATAATCCAGACATCAATTGGAAAACTGGGGAAATAAAATTAAAAAGTTGTGAAAAAGAATGTTGGGAGCTCAGAGATAAAAGCGTCTATCTCAGGCTATTAGAAAAAGAGGAGCAGGAAGCTCAATATAAAGTATACAAAACAATAAAAACATTAGAAAAGAAACAAAACAAAAAACAAGAACGAAATATCAGAATAGGACAAGCAGTGGATGAAAAGCTTAAATCCCTCATGGATCAGAAGAAATCTGCCATGGAACTTGTACCAGAATGTTATCATGAGCATCTTAAAGTATTCGAAGAAAAAGCATCTACCAGAATGCCTACACGGAAGTCTTGGGATCACACCATAGATCTTAAAGAAGACTTTCAGCCGAAGAAGGGGAGACTGATACCCCTGAGTGCGGATGAACAGAAGGAAGTATCAGACTGGCTAGAGGATCAGTCATCCAAAGGATACATTAGACCTTCCAAATCCCCTCAAATGTCACCAGTTTTCTTTGTTCCAAAGAAAGATGGGCGAAAACGTATGGTGCAAGATTATTGCTATCTAAACTCGCAAACAGTGTGAAACAACTATCCCCTCCCTCTCATTTCACAACTCATAGATCGATTGAAAGGAGCTAAACTATTTACCACATTGGATCTCAGATGGGGATACAACAATGTATGCATCAAAGAAGGTGACGAATGGAAGTGTTACGATTCGCTCGCAGAACGAACACTTTTTCCTTACTTTCTCTTTCGGACTAATACTTTTCATTTCTCATGCTTAACTTCATTCCTTCCATGTCATTCCATGACGTTCCATACATCTCATAAGCGTGCCTATTCCTCCACCGCGCAGATACTCCTTATCTTCTGATCTTCTCATGCCACATTCACCAGCCTTTAACGTCCCTTTCTCATGTGTGGTTTTGCCATTGGTTTTCTATTTCTAATGCCACTTCCCACACCGGCCTCTTAACTACTGTGACATGTAACTGTCACACCTTCACTTTACTATATAAACCCTCCAACAGGGCCATCTCCTTTTCTCCTCAGCTTAGTTCTACCTATGGCTTGTCGTCTAGTTAGTGCTAGCAATTCATCGATTCTTACTCCTTGCGTCCTTGCTCTACCATTAAGTGAGCACTTCACACTACGGCCTGCCCACCTTCGTGTGTCTCTACCTCAAACCTTTGACCCGCTAGTCAAGCTAGACAGCGGCCTACCCCTGACCCGTCAACACCCTTGACGGTACCTTTGACCCAGTATCCCCATGACTGGTCCTAGTGTCATCGTATATACGAACGACTGATTTCCCTCGACCCTACTAGGCGTTAGTAGGTCTATGCGCGACCGTACCCATGGCCACGTGTAACAAAAGAACTAAGCTACCTCCTCGTTCGGGTACTATCACGTACACCACCCACCATAGCTTCTCATCAAAACACTCGAACCACTGATCCGCGTTGGAACCCTCGAGAACCTCTGCGCACCTTGCACTCTGACTCCTCTGACACCCCCGACGATCCCAACCAAGCATATTGGGACGAAGACCCCGACGAACCCTTACTAGACTCGGATGAAGAACTCGTTACCCGTGACCTTGCCCATAGCTTTTCTGCTTCTGTGCAGATACCTTGCCCTCAGACTCCCCTGTCTCCAACCCCCAGACGTCAAACCGACCACATCTTTCCCCTGATCCCTCGCCCCCCGTCACCCACTATGACTACTAAACCACTTGAACTTCGCATCGGTACCCCAGACAAGTACGATGGCGACTATAAGATAGCCAAACAATGGTTTGACTCCGTCGCCTTTTACCTCAATGTCAACATGGACGTATACAACTCCGACCCAAAGCGCATCGCCTTTGCACTCTCCTATATGACTTGTGGTCCTGTGCTCACGTGGGCCAACACCTTCCGCTCCTCAAAGATTGTGGTCAATGGCTCGATCTCAATGGGCTCTTGGTCCGACTTTCGCGATGCCTTCATTTTGGCATTTAAGCACTATGATACCACCGGCAACACGATTGCCTGGCTCACCACCACTCGAATGATTGCCACCAAGACTGGCGGACACTCTCCCTCGCTCACTGAGTATAATGCTCAATTCCAGAACCACTGTGCCATTGCCGGCATCACCAATGACAACATCCTAATCGGCTACTACTCAGCCGCCATCCCCAACGCCCTCATGCACCATATCCTCGCTATGGAGACGGTTCCCACCACCATTGATGCTTGGTTAAAGAAGGCCATTACCTTCCAGATCCACATGGAGTGCGCTCAAGAAATCACTGCTCGTTACAAGACCCCTACTCACCATACATATCACCAGTACACCACCCTTCCCCCTACCAGAGACCCAAACGCCATGGACGTCGACGCCATTCGCCTCCAACGACTCACACCCGCTGAACGCGAACAATGTTGCAAAGAAGGCAAATGTTTCCGTTGCCGTCAGAAAGGACATCAGGCTACCAACTGCCCCACTTTTACTTCAAACACCCCGAGGCTGAAGAAGACCGTTCAGAAGGTCATAGAAGTGGAAGTCGAGAACGAAGAGGAAGTCCCTCGACTACAAGAAATTGGTGAAGAAGACGAAGAAGAAGAACCCAAGGTGTCTCGCGTCACCTTTACTTCCCCAGATTTTTGAAATGGAACACTGCCTCGACATCAGTAGTTCCTCCTATTACGTGTGCACCTGTACTTGTATCCACATCCAAGAAATCAATGCGTATTCCACTACAACTCATCAATCCCTCGCACACCATGAAAACTGTTGACACCCGCGCCCTCATCGATAGCGGCGCAGACATCAACTGTCTTGACTGGAACTTCGCCCAAAAATACCGCCTTCCCCTTGACAAACTCCCGACACCCATCCCTGTTAATAACGTCGATCAAACCCCCAATGCCAAGGGAGCCATCTGTTACACCGCCTCCCTCTTTATGAACATCGACGGGATAGCCTAGCATGTACGCTTCCACGTCATGCATTGTGGGTCCGAGAACGTGATTCTCAGAATGCCCTGGTTATGACTTATGAATCCCTCTATTGACTGGTCGTCGCAAACGATCAATATCCCTGAAATGGTAGATGAGTCAGCATCTCTCTATCATGTCCACGTTGCTGATCTCAAGCGACATAACAATGCCCAACCTCGAGCACCCCCTTCGAAACCACCTCGCCATGTCATGATCGAAACTATTCCCGACCATACCCTCTCCACATTCCTCGATATGCCAGATGGGAATCTCTATGTCCGCTGCGCCCTCCACGTCAACTCCTGCCAATGAATTCTCAAGACAGGGTCTCATTACCATCAAACGCACCCAAAGCTTGTTGCCAAGCTTACCACAGCCACAGAACTTGCAGCCACCGCAGAAAAGGCCAAACCAAAAGTTACTTTACCAGATACCTATAAAGACTTTGCTCCTGTCTTCACCAAGGAATCCGCCGACTCGCTTCCCCCGTCTTGACCTTACGACCATGAGATTAATGTCAAAGACTCGTTTATCCCCAAGATAGGCAAACTCTACCTGCTAACCCCTGATGAAAAGAAAGCCACGGAAGATTTCCTTGACGAAAATCTCGCCGCTGGCAAAATTTGCCCTTCAAACTCCCCTCAAGCGTCACCTTTCTTCTTTGTCAAAAAGAAAGACGGCAAACTTTGCCCCTGCCAAGACTACCGATACCTTAACGAACATACCATACAAGACGCCTACCCGCTACCTCTGATCTCCGACCTCCTCGATAAGCTCAAAGGCGCCCACGTGTTTACTAAGTTCGATGTACAGTGGGGTTATAACAATGTACGAATAAAGGATGGGCATCAATGGAAAGCCGCCTTCCTCACTCACAAAGGACTTTTCGAACCAATGGTAATGTTCTTCGGAATGACTAACTCACCCGCGACTTTCCAACGTTTTATGAATGACTCCTTCCGTGACATGATCACCGAAGGATGGTTAGTAATCTACATGGACGATCTACTCATCTTCTCCCCGGACGACGCCACTCACACTGAACAAACGCGCTGTGTCCTTCAACGGATGATGGACCTCGACCTCCATCTCAAACTGGAGAAATGCCAATTCGCCGTCCCCGAAGTCGAATACTTGGGGATGATCATCAAAGAAGGGCAACTTGCCATGGACCCCGTCAAACTTGACAGGATTGCTAAGTGGCCCACACCCCAGAAAGTCAAAGACGTCCGTTCCTTCCTTGGTTTTGCTAATTTCTACAGACGTTTTATCCCAGGCTATTCAAACATCGCTTGCCCACTCATTGACCTCACCAAGAAAACTATGTCTTGGATATGGACTTCCACTCAGCAAACTGCCTTCGAGCAACTCAAGGAGTTGTTCCTTTATAAGCCCATCCTGTTCATGCCTGATATCTCTTGCCCCTTTGCCATGGCCACTGACGCCTCTAAATACGTGTCGGGAGGCATTTTGTTACAAACCGATGTGAACAGGGATTGGCATCCCTGTTCTTACTTATCACAATCATTCTCTTCCTCAGAACGCAACTACAACATCCATGACTGGGAGCTCTTGGCCGTCATATGCGGTTTCAAAGCCTGGAGGCAATACCTCCATGGCTCTCCCTTCCCCGTCAAAGTGTTCTCCGACCACAAGAACCTCACATACTTCCGCTGCCCCCAAGATCTTAACCACCACCAAGCCTGTTGGCTCCTCGATCTCGCTGACTTTGACTACTCCATCATCCACATTCCTGGCACTCAGCTCACCGGCCCTGATGCCCTCTCCTGCCGCCCTGATCTCCTCCCCCACGCAGACTCCGATAACCTCGGTGTCACCCTCCTCCCCAACGCCCTCTTCGTTCGTCTCATCTACTCCGCCCTCTCCAATCACATCACCTCAGCTTCTGCCTCCAATGACCTTGTTCTCCATAAACTTCAGGAAATTAATGGATCGCTTCCCTCCGCCTTTCGTTCTCGCCTTGCCGATTGGCAGTACACTGACGGCATCCTCCAATACCAGGGGCGCGTCTATGTCCCTCCCAACCATGACCTTCGCCGCGCTGTCGTCCAGCGCTTCCATGACCATAACTCCGCCGGTCACCCCAGCTACCTTAAGACCTGCCAGCTCGTCGCCTCCAAGTTCTGGTGGCTGGGCCTTGCCTCCTTTGTTCGCTCCTACGTTGAGGGCTGTGCCGAATGCCAGTGCAACAAAGCGAACACTCACCCTACGGATCCCCCACTCGTCCCCATCCCGTCCTCCTGCTCTCGCCCCTTCCAACAGATCTCCTACAATCTCATTACTGATCTTCCGTTGTCCGGGGGATTTGACTCGTTATTAGTTGTGGTGGACCATGGCCTTACTAAGGGGGTAATTCTTTGCCCTACAAAGAAGACTATCACCACCAAGGGCGTAGCAGCACTCTTTTTTCATAAAGTCTACCTCCGCTTCGGACTTTACGAGAAAGTTATCTTTGATCGCGGCCCACAATTTGCCTCTGCCTTTGCCAAGGAACTTGAACAACTTCTAAACTACGACCTCTCCCTTTCCACAGCTTACCACCCCCAGATGGATGGGGAAACCGAACATGTCAACCAAGAAGTCGAGACCTATCTCCGCATTTACTGTGGGGACCACCCTTCCACTTGGTCCGGTCACATCTCCCACGCCGAATTCACCCACAATCACCGCCCACACTCCGTCACCGGCAAGTCCCCGTTTTACCTCATGATGGGATACGAACCTCGTGCTCTTCCTTCGGTGATTGCCGAAACCAATATCCCCGACATAGAAACCCATCTCAAGGAGCTAACCGCTCATCAAGATGAAGCCCTCGCATCCCATGAACTTGCGCGACAAGTTATGGTGTCCTGGTCTAAGTCGAAATTCATACCCTTCAAGAAAGGGGAACAAGTTTGGCTGGAGGCCAGGAATCTTAAAAGGTCTGTCCAAGATCCGAAGTTCACTGCGAAATGCGAAGGCCCTTTCGTTATCTCTGACGTCATTTCCCTCGTCTCCTATCACCTCCGACTCCTACGAACGTGGAAGATCCACAACACGTTCCATGCTTCCCTGTTATTGCCCTATCGCAAAAACGACGTACACAGCCTGAACTTCCCTACACCGCCCCCGGATCTAGTCGAAGGACAAGAAGAATATGAAATTGAACGAATCATACGGCATCGAGGAATGCCGTTGGCCCACCAATACCTGATCCGATGGAAAGGGTACTCCACCGAAGAAGACTCCTGGGAACTCGAGGGGAACTTGAAACATTCATCAGAGTTATTGGAGGATTATAAAAGACGACACCCCTGAGCCTTCTTCCTCTCATCTGCTTGCCCGACACACCGCAAATAAACCCTCCCCATCTCCTCCTCATGGCTATTGAATTCACCAATGTCGACACCCCCACTGCTGCACCCTCCACCAACCCCAGTACAGTCCGTCTTCCCACTACTGACCCCGAGAGGGTCTCTCCTACTCGCCCCACCGCCCCTCAGCCTGTCAACTTCGCTGCTCTTGTTGGCGATGTTCCCCAGTCCCATGTCTCCCCCGTCTCTGGCAGGATCCAATCCTCGCCTACGTTTACACCTCTGCCTGATTGGGAACCTTCTCCTGGACCCCCTTCATTCCTAGGTGTTCACCGTCCCCAGCTTGTCCATGTGCCTAGCTCGGACTCCCTCATCGTCCATTCAGGATAGGACTCTCAAGTTCCCTTAGACGTCTCGGCTCATCGCCACACCAACCGGCTCCAGGAAGAGCAGTTCACTAATGAGGATTATGTTCACTTTCACTCACTTATGTCTGATGATCGTCTTCGTGTCCCTATTAGTGTTTATTCTACTGATAGTTTGCCCATCTTTACTTGGTTCGAAACCGCAATGCAGATCAACCACGTCGCCGCCTTTGTCTCCGGCTCTGGCCCGGTATTCCCTCATACAACCCTTGGCAGGACTATGCAGGACTTCATTTACCATGCACAACACCAGTTGTACTCCCACGCCTTCCAGATGGGGTACGATACCTTCCTCCTTGACGTCGATAACCACTTCCGAGATCTAGCTGCCGCTGGTCAAGGACTTGGGAACGAAGTCCTGAGAGACAAATCACCCATTCATCGGCAAACCCTCAACGACTGGTGGACTGGTCAAAATGGCAGAGACCGCGTATACCCTGGCCATCCTTGTTTCAATCAATGGTGCTTCCAATGCCACTGTCTTGGGCATATCCAGCTATCCTGCAGATAGTACGTTTGTACCGGATGCCGTCGACAAGCACCTGGCCATTCTCTCGCCCATTGCCCCAGGTCTTCCTGCCCTCTCACCTCTTGCCTCACCTCTCCCCGTGCCCTGTCCTCATCTACGTCTACACCTCACTGCCCTCAAGCCATGTTTCGCAATGGACAAATCATCTGTCGAGCCACTCCTTGCTATACCTCTCGTCAGTCTTCCTCCTCCTCCCAACAGTCTTACCACCCCACGCCATCCTCACCTTGCGCCCCTTCTCCCTATGAGGATGGAGATGAACTAGACGATGTCGGCTATGCCAACATCACTGGCTCCCTGGGACCTGCTTTTAGGGACTTGTAAGAAATCCTCGCTGTAGCTTCAGGTTACTAAGGGGGTAATGTTACGATTCGCTCACAGGACGAACACTTTTTCCTTACTTTCTCTTTTGGACTAATACTTTTCATTTCTCATGCTTAACTTCATTCCTTCCACGTCATTCCATGATGTTCCATACATCTCGTAAGCGTGCCTATTCCTCCACCGCGCAGGTACTCCTTATCTTCTGATCTTCTCATGCTGCATGCGCTGGCCCTTAATGTCCCTTTCTCATGCGTGGTTTTGCCATTGGTTTTCTATTTCTAATGCTGCTTCCCACACCGGCCTCTTAACTACTGTGACATGTAACTGTCACACCTTCACTTTACCATATAAACCCTCCAACAGGGCCGTCTCCTTTTTTCCTCAGCTTAGTTCTACCTACGGCTTGTCGCCTAGTTAGTGCTAGCAATTCATTGATTCTTACTCCTTGCGTCCTTGCTCTACCATTAAGTGAGCACTTCACACTACGGCCTGCCCGCCTTCGTGTGTCTCTACCTCAAACCTTTGACCCACTAGTCAAGCTAGACAGCGGCCTACCCCTGACCTGTCAACACCCTTGATAGTACCTTTGACCCAGTATCCCCATGACTGGTCCTAGTGTCGTCGTATATACGAACGACTGATTTCCCTCGACCCTACTAGGCGTTAGTAGCTCTATGCATGACCATACCCACGGCCATGCATAACAGGAAGGCTGCCTTTGTCACACATAAAGGAACGTTCGAACCTCTAGTTATGTTCTTTGGATTGTGCAATTCTCCAGCCACATTTCAAACTATGATGAACGAATTATTCGCAGATATGGAAGACATTGTGGTAGTCTACATCGATGACATCATGATATTTACAAAAACAGACGATGAACAAGAACACGCAAAGATCGTTAAGAAAGTATTAAAGCGATTAGAAGAAAATGACCTCTTTGCCAAACCAAAGAAGTGTCACTTCTTCAAGAAGGAAGTCAACTATTTGGGGATGGTCGTAGGACAAGATGGGATCAAAATGGATCATAAAAAGGTCGATGCCATTCTAGATTGGCCAGCACCTACCAATGTAAAGGGAGTGCGAAGCTTTCTTGGTCTTGCCAACTACTATCATCGTTTCATTGAAGGATATGTGCAAGTCGCAAGACCCCTGAATGACCTCCTAAAGAAAGACACCTCTTGGAAATGGGAAT
>JBBPTX010001228.1:0-11590 GCA_038094595.1 Pulveroboletus aff. annulatus
CCGTTATAGGCTGACTCCTCATGTCGATCATGTTGGGCCTAGGGGATGGACTTATGTAGATATGTATCTAGATTGGTACACAACATGTATCTACACATAGAATAGTATATAAAGTGAGACTGGACGGAGCTCAGTCTCCAGTCTAGTTCTCTTGTCTCCTGCCTACAAAGCATCCCTCCGAAAGTACCTCTTGACGTCTATAAGATAGTGATTGCCTGCAGACCTTGTAGTCACAACAACAGGGAGCTCAAAGCTAAGGGAAAGGCATAAGGCCAGATCAACTGGTATATATAGTGAAAGGTGACATGTGACAGTAATGTCACAGGGTCAAGAGTATGGGTTAAAGGCCAGCATGGGAAGCAGCAATAGAATGTGAAAGAATAAGGGAGAATGTGATAGAATCCATGCGTGGGAGTGAAACACAATGTGCTGGTGCATGTGGCAGGAGAAGGTGAAGCACGTGTGCGAGAAGGCAACACGAGGGAGATAAGTGCACAAGATCACATAGGTGTGATGACGTACATGAGAAGGACCTCAGAGAGCCGAGGGGCAAGGGTAAAGGGTTGGCGCAGGCAACCAAAGAAGAGCGAAAGAGTGAGTGTACGCATAGGGAAGAGAAAGAAAAGGAAAATGTGCGCCGGGCACGATGAATCATAACAGTTCCTTGGTGAAGGTGGAGGCAAATTGTAACCCATGATCAGAGATAATTTTGTCATAAAGACTGAAGCAGAGATAGACTTTATGGAAAAAGAGTACGGTGATTCCCTCGGCAGTGATAGATTTCTTAGTGGGGCAAAGAATTACCCCCTTAGTAAGGCCATGGTCCACCATGACCAATAAGGAGTCAAAGCCCCCGGACAGAGGGAGATCAGTGATCAGGTTGCAGAAGAGCTGCTGGAAGGGGTGGAAGCAGGAGGAGGGAATGGGGACAAGGGGGGGAGATGTAGGGTGGGTGTTCGCCTTGTTGCTCTGACAGATGGCACAGCCGTCGATGTAAGAGCAGACGAATGTGGCAAGGCCAGACCACCAGAATTCGGAGGTGATGAGTTGACGGGTTTTAAGATAGCCGGGATGGCCAGCGGAGTTGTGGTTGTGGGAGCATTGAACAACAGCGTGGCGAAGGTCATGGTCAGGAGGAACATAGATGTGTCCTTGGTACTGAAGGACACCATCAGTGTATTGCCAATTGGAAAGGTGAGAGCGAAAGGTGGGGGGAATGGAGCCGTCGATTTCCTGTAACTTGTGAAGGATGAGATCATTAGAGGTGGAGGTAGAGGCAATGTGGTTGGACAGGGCAGGGTCAATGAGGCAAACGAAGAGGGCATTAGGAAAAAGAGTGACCCCTATGTTATCGGAATCAGCATGGGGAAGGAGATTGGGCCAGTGGGTACCAGGGACGTGTGTGATAGAATAATTGTAGTTGGCAAGGTCAAGGAGCCAACAGGCTTGGCGATGATTTAGGTCTTGAGGGCGGCAGAAGTACGTCAAGTTTTTGTGGTCGGAGAAAACTTTGACAGGGAAGGGAGAGCCATGGAGGTACTGCCTCCAGGCTTTGAAACCATGTATAACGGCCAAGAGCTCCTGGTCATGGATGTCATAGTTTCACTCTGAGGAGGAAAACGACTGTGATAAGTAAAAACAGGGATGCCAGTCCCCATTCGCATCAGTTTGTAGGAGAATACCTCCCGATGCATATTTCGAGGCGTCGGTAGCCATGGCAAAGGGATGAGAGAGGTCAGGCATAAAAAGGATTGGCTTACGCAGAAATAAGTTTTTGAGCTCGTCGAAGGTGGTTTGCTGTAGGGCAGACCATGACCACAGCATGGTTTTCTTGGTGAGGTCAATGAGGGGTTAGGTGATGTTTGAATATCCAGGGATAAAATGTCTATAGAAGTTAGCGAAGCCGAGGAAGGATCAGACATCTTTGACTTTTTGTAATGTCAGCCATTTGGCGATACCGTTGAGCTTGACAGGATCCATAATGAGTTGTCCCTCTTTGACAATCATGCCAAGGTATTCGACCTCGGGAACAGCGAATTGACATTTTTCCAGTTTGAGATGGAGGTCGAGTTCTGTCATTCGTTGAAGGACGTGGCGGGTTTGTTCAGTGTGGGTTTTGTCGTCAGGGGAGAAGATCAGTAGATCATCCATATAAATTACCAACCATCCTTCTGCAATCATGTCATGGAAGGAATCATTCATAAACCGTTGAAATGTTGTGGGTGAGTTAGTCATACCGAAGAACATGACCATGGGTTCAAAAAATCCTTTATGGGTAAGGAAGGCACCTTTCTAATGGTGCCCATCCTTGATATGTACATTGTTATACCCCCATCGAACGTCAAACTTGGTGAAGACATGAGCTCCTTTGAGTTTATTGAGGAGATCAGAAATCAGAGGCAAAGGGTAGGCATCACAAACAGTATGTTCATTAAGATACCAATAGTCTTGGCAAGGACAAAGTTTGCCATCTTTCTTTTTGACAAAGAAGAATGGCAATGCTTGAGGGGAGTTAGAAGGGCAGATCTTACCGGTGGTGAGATTTTCATCCAGGAAGTCTTCCATTGCTTTCTTTTTGTTGGGGGTGAGCAGGTAGAGCTTGCTGATCTTTGGGGTAAACAAGTCTTTGACGTTGATCTTGTGGTCATAAGGTTGGGACAAAGGAAGAGAGTTGGCCAACTCCTTGGCAAAGATGGGGGCAAAATCCTTGTATAAATCTGGAAGGGAGACTTTTGGCTTGGCCTTCTCGGCGGCAGCTGTGAGCTCCATGGCAGTGGTAAGCTTGGCAACAAGCTTCAGGTGGGTCTGGTGGTAGCGGGACCCAGACTTGAGGACCCAGTGACAGGAATTGTTGTACAATGCATGATGGACATAGAGGTTTCCATTGGGCATATTGAGGAACGTGGACAGAGTATGGTTAGGGACAGTTTCGACCATGACATGGCGGGGTGGTTGCAAGGGAGGGATTTTTGGTTGGGCATCATCATGCCACTTTAGATCTGCGACATGGATATGATATAGAGTGGCAGACTCATCCACCGCTTCTGAGATATTGATTGTTTGGGATGACCAGTCAATGACAGGGTTTGTGAGGCAGAGCCAGGGCATTCCAAGAATCACATTCTTGGACCTGCAGTGCATTACATGGAAATGCACATGTTGGGCTATTCCATCGATGTTGGTAAATAGGGAGGCAGTGTAACAGATTGCCCCTTTGATGTTTGGGGTTTGGTCAATGTTATTGACGGGAATTGGGGTCGGGAGTTTATCAAGAGGGAGTTGATGTTTCCAGGCAAAGTCCCAATCGAGGCAGTTGATATCTGCTCCACTGTCAATGAGGGCGCGAGTGTCGACAGTTTTCATAGTGTGCGAAGGGTCAATGAGTTATAAAGGGATATGCATCGATTTCTTTGACATAGATACAAGTACAGGCACACACATATGGGGGGGAACTTGTTATGCATGGCCGTGGATGTGGTCACGCGTAGACCTACTAACGCCTAGTAGGGTCAAGAGGATCGGTCGTTCGTGTATACGACGACGTAGAACCAGCCATGGGGTTGCTGGGTCTAAAGTACCGCCTAAGGATATAGGCGGGTCAAAGGGGTAACCGCTGCCTAGCTTGACAGGCAGGTCAAAGGTACAAAATAGAGACACACGAAGGCGGGTGAGCCATAGTGCAAAGTGCTCACTTAATGGTAGAGCGAAGACACGAGGAGTAGAGACTATAGATTGCTAGCACTAACTAGGTGACAAGCCATAGGTAGAACTAAGCTAAGGAGAAGAAGTGAAAGGCCCTGTTGAAGGGTTTATATAGTGAAGTAAAGGTGTGACAGTTATGTGTTATGATGGTTAAGGGCTGGCGTGGGAAGCAGCGTTAGAAATAGGAAGCCAATGGCAAAACCACACATGAGAAAGAGATGTTAAGGGCCAGTGCATACGGCGTGAGAAGATCAGAAGGGAAGGAGTACCTGCGCGGTGGAGGATAAACACGCTTATGAGATGTATGGAATGTTGTAGAACAACATGGAAGGAATGCGGTTAAGCATAAGAGATGGAAATGTATTAGTCCGAAAGAGAAAGCAAGGAAAAAGTGTTCGTCCTGCGAGTGAATCATAACAGAACTACTGACATCGAACCAGAGTTCCGTTTTAAAAATCCGGGGAGGTAAAGGTGACGTGAGACATCTTTGGTTCTTTGTTTTCTTCTTCTTCATCAATCTCTTGTAGTTGAGGGACTTCTTCTTCATCCTCGACTTCTACTTCTACTACTTTCCATACAACCTTCTTTGGCCTCAGGGAGTTTGAAGTATATGTGGGGCAGTTGTTGGCCTGATGTCCTTTCTGACAGCAGCGGAAACATTTACCTTCCTTTCAGCATTGTTCCCATTCTGTGGAGGTGAGGTGTGGGAGGCAAACAGCATCGATGTCCATAGCGTTGGGGTCCTTCGCAGGGGTGGGGGCAGCATACTGATGATATGTGTGGTGGGAGGGGGTCTTGTGGCGAGCAGTGATTTCTCTAGCGCACTCCATGTGGGTCTGGAATGTGATGGCCTTCTTCAACCAAGCGTCTATGGTGGTGGGGACGACCTCCATGGACAGAATACGGCGCATGAGAGCATCAGGGATGGCTGCCAAGTAGTAGCCAATAAGAACATTGTTGTTGGTTATGCCAGTGATGGCACAATGGTTCTGGAATTGAGCATTGTACTCAGTCAATGAGGGGGAGTATCCACCATTCTTGACGGCAGTCATGTGGGTGGTGGTGAGCCAGGCAATTGCGTTGCCGGTAGTGTCATAGTGTTTGAATGCCAAGAGGAAGGCATCTCGGAAATCAGACCACGAGCCTATTGAAATCAAGCTGTCAGCTGCGATCTTCGATGCTCAGAAGGTGTTGGCCCAAGTGAGAGCAGGGCCCTTAGTCATATACAAGAGAGCGAATGCGATTCACTTGGGGTCAGTAGTATAGACCTCAGCATTGACATTGAGGTAGAAGATGACAGAGTCTAGCCATTGTTTGGCCATCTTGTAGTCACTGTCATAGCATTCTGGGGTGCCGATGCAAAGCTTGAGGGGTTTGGTAGCCATAGTGGGTGACGGGGGATGAGGGATCGGAGGAAAGATGTGGCCAGTCTGGTGTCTGGGTGTCGGAGATGGAGGGGTCTGAGGACAGGGTATCTGCACGGAAGCAGAGAAGCTATGGGCAAGGTCATGAGTAGCGAGTTCTTCGTCTAAGTCTAATAAAGGCTCGTCAGGGTCTTCGTCCCAATATCCTTGGTTGGGATCGTCGGGGATGTCAGAGGAGTCAGAGTGTGAAGTACACGGAGGTTCTTGGGGGTTCCAACGTGGATCAGTGGTGTGGGTGTTTCAGTGAAAAGCTATGATGGGTGGCATACGTGATAGTACCCAGACAAGGAGAGAGCTTAATTCTTTTGTTACACATGGCCTTGGGTAAGGTCACGCATAGACCTACTAATGCCTAATAGGGGTCGAGGGGTTCAGTCATTTGTGTATACAATGACGTGGGTCCAGCCGTAGGGATGTTGGGTCAAGAGTACCATCAAGAGTGTTGACAGGTCGAGAGTAACTGCTGCCTAGCTTGGCTAGCGGGTCGTGGAATCAAGAGTAAAGACACACGAAGGCTGGCGAGCTGTAATGTGAAGCACTCACTTAATGGTAGAGTGAAGACACGAGGAGTTAAGGTAAATGGATTGCTAGTACTAACTAGGTGACAAGCCATAGGTAGAACTAAGCTAAGGAAAAGAGACAAAGAGCCCTGTTGAAGGGTTTATATAGAAAAGTAGAAGTGTGACAGTTATGCGTCACATTGGTTAAGGGCCAGCATGGGAAGTGGCATTAGAAACAAAGAGAACAATAAAGAACCCACACGTGAGAAGGAAACGTTAAAGGCTGGTGCATACGGCATGAGAAGATTGGAAGAAAAAGAGTACCTGCATGATGGAGCATAAGCACACTTACGAGACGTATGGAAAGTCATGGAATGACATGGAAGGTAACGAGTTAAGCATGAGAAAAGGGACGATTATAATGGCCGATGAGGACGTTGTGATCTGCTATGCTGGCAATGGCATAGTGGTTTTGGAACTGAGCGTTGTACTCAGTGAGTGAAGAAGAGTATCCACCATTCTTGGTGACGGTTATGTAGGTGGTGATGAGCCAAGCAATTGCGTTTCCGGTGGTGTCATGGTGTTTGAACGCTGAGATAAAGGCGTCGTGGAAGTCAGACCATGAGCCCATCAAAATCAAGCCATCAGCTGCGATTTTCAAAGCTCAGAAGGTATTTGCCCATGTGAGTGCTGGGCCCTTGGTCATATATGAGAGAGTGAATGCAATTCACTTAGGATCAGTAGTGTAAACCTCAGCATTTACATTGAGGTAAAAGATGACAGAGTCTAGCCATTGCTTGGCCGTCTTATAGTCACCATCATATTATTCTGGGGCACCGATGTTGTTACGATTCGCTCGCAGGATGAACGCTTTTTCTCTTTTATCAATATTGGACTAATACTTTCCATTTCTCACGCTTACACTCATTCCTTCCATGTCGATTCTACGACATTCCATATATCTCGTAAGCATGCTTATTCCTTCACCGCGCAGGTACTCTTTTTCTTCCACTCTTCTCATGCCGTATGCGCCAGCCCTTAACGATTCTTCTCATGCGTGGTTTTGCCATTGGACTTCTATTTCTAACGCTGCCTCCCACGCCAGCCCTTGACTACCGTGACACGTAACTGTCACACTTCTACTTCACTATATAAACCCTTCAACAGGTCACCTCCTTTTTCTCCTTAGCTTAGTTCTACCTACGGCTTGTCGCCTAGTTAGTACTAGCAATCCATTTGTCCTTACTCCTCGTGTCTTCGCTCTACCATCAAGTGAGCGCTTCACACTACGGCTCACCTGCCTTTGTGTGTCTCTGTCCTTGAACCTTTGACCTGACTGTCAAGATAGACAGCGGTTACCCTTGATCCGTCAACACCCCTGACAGTACCCTCGACCCAGCAACCCCACGGCTGGCCCTAGTGTCGTCGTATACACAAATGACCGATCCCCTTGACCCTACTAGGCATTAGTAGGTCTACACGCGACCATACCCACGGCCACACATAACAGATGTGAAGCTCAAGGGGTTTGGTAGTCATAGCGGGTGACAGTGGGTGAGGAATTGGGGGAAAGATATGGCTGGTTTGGCGTCTGGGTGTTGGGGATGGGGAAATCTGGGGGCAAGGTATCTGCACAGAAGCAGAGAAGTTGTGGGTGAGGTCGCAAGTAGTGAGTTCTTCATCAGAGTCCAGCAAAGGCTTGTTGGGGTCTTCATCCCAATATCCTTGGTTGGGATTGTCAGGGGTGTCAGAGGAATCAGAGTACGAGGTACACAGAGGTTCTCAGGGGTTCCAATGCAGATCTGTGGTTTGAGTGTTTCAATGAGAAGCTATGGTGGGCGGCATACGTGACAGTACCCAAACAAGGAGGTAGCTTAGTTCTTTTGTTACGTGTGGCCTTGGGCAAGGTCGCGCACAAACCTACTAATGCCTAGTAGGGTCAAAGGTTTGGTCATTTGTGTATACGACGACATAGGACCAGCCGTGGGGGTACTGGGTCTAGTGTACCGCCAGGGATGCCCTGGCAGGTCAAGGGGTAACCACTGCCTAGCTTGGCAGACGGGTCGTAGGTTCTAGGGTTTTAGACACACGAGGGTGAGAAGGCCGTAGTGTGAAGTGCTCACTTAATGGTAGAGCAAAGACTCGAGGAACAAAGGTAAAATGGATTGTTAGTACTAACTAGGCAACAAGCTGTAGGTAGAACTAAGCTAAGGAGAAGAGACGAAGGGCCCAGTTAAAGGGTTTATATAGTAAAATGTAAGCATGACAGTTATGTGTCGCGACGGTTAAGGGTCAGTGTGGGAAGTGGTGGTAGAAGCAGAGAGAACAATACAGAACCCACACATGAGACAGAGACGTTAAGGGCTGGTGTGTACAGCGTGAGAAGATCAGAAGAAAAAGAGTACCCGCGTGGTGAAGGATACACACGCTTACAAGATGTAGGGAAAGTCGTAGAACGACATGGAAGGTGACGAGTTAAGCATGAGAAAGTAAACAATTAGTCCTAAAGAGAAAGAAGAGAAAAAGTGTTCGTCCTGCAAGCGAATCATAACAAGATGTACCTTAGTCATTGCACATCACAACAACTGAGGAAAAGAGAAAAAGATGTGCAAAATATTTTAACTGTGCGATGACCAATCATCATCTAGGTAACACCAAACTTGGTGTTGTCACTGCCCAACTGGGATCTCCAACACACCCCCTCATCAAGACACCAATGAAAGACCAAGACAATGCATACTGAAAGTTGCATGAGGTAGCAGTTTGGTGAGAGCATTGACAACAATGAGGTGGGACAGTACCCATTCTAGGATGAACGTCCCTTTCTGGACCTGATCATGAACAAAATGATAGCACGGTCGAATTTGTCACATTCTTGAGTGGTTCATTGATGTGCTTGCAAGAGAAATCCCGCCTGTATTATCACATCGCACTAGAGTAGGTGTGCTGACCTTCTGATGAAGGGTCTCAAAGAAGGAATGGATCCAGATTCCTTCCAATATGCACATGCTGAGAGCAACATACTCAACCTCCATGGATGAGAGTGTTTGGGTTTGTTGTTTCTTCGAAGCATGCACTATAGGGCCACCATAGTAATACCACATGTACTCTCCAACAGAAATGCTATCTTTAGGTGAAGTTGCCCAGTCGGAGTCACTGTAAGCATGTAGACTGTAATCCCATGCTGTGTTCCCAAAGCTAACTCACAGTCCTTTAGTCCCCTTCAGATATCGAACCACTTGTTTTGCAGCTGCATAGTGATTGTTACAGCTATGTATTTTTCACCTTTACTTAGCGCATAACGGACGCTCCTTTTATCTTATCAAGGGAAAACCCGACCTAGACACTGTGCTAGACACAGAGGATCTACAGGCCCTTCTAGATCAGTGGGCTTTACCTTCAACTCTTCACTTTCGCCCCACCGATCAAACACACGTATTTAATCACCGTGATCGTTGCAGACCTTCACACAGTCACCCACATCACTGCAACGAGATCCCTTATCTTTAATTACCATTGACATCCTTCCATTCTACCACCCGCAGCAGATCAACGGCCGGATACCTCATGTATTATTAATCTCCGTTACAGGCCGACTCCTCATGTCGATCATGTTGGGCCTAGGGGATGGACTTATGTAGATACGTATCTAGATCGGTACACAACATGTATCTACACGTAGAATAGTAGATAAAGCGAGACTGGGCGGAGCTCAGTCTCCAGTCTAGTTCTCTTGTCCACTGCCTACAAAGTAGCATTAAGATAGTTCCTTCCTCTCGACGTCTATAAGATAGTGATTGCCTGCAAGAAATTGTAGTCGCAACACTAGAACTAGACTGTCAACAACCTTTCACCCTTTCACTATCTTCAAGTAAAGAAGACGCGTCTAGCCTTCTCCCTTGCACCGAGGCTCTCGCAAGTGAGCGCGTCTTTGGGTATCTAGGATAGCGCTAACGGGGCTTGCTATCAAGTGCCCATCACCTTTCACCGATCTCTCCTCCCTTTCGCACCATACCTTCCCACCATCGACCCAGCTAGACCTTGGGAATTAGTAGACGTACCAGTAGCAGTAGGAACACCAGTAAAAGAAGAGCCCAGGGAGTACTCGCTTGCAACTGCGAGCACAGAGAGTGAAGAGGATCCAAACGACTGGCCAGACGTTGCGGCCACAGAAGAAGAGTTTTGGAGACTTGTTGAGCAAGATCTAGAACCACGCAGTTTCGGAAACGGAGGCGAAGTTGATCTAATCGCCACCGACATAAGATTCATGGGTCACACCTACTATTGGGAACCCACACCTTCAGCACACACCCTCAGCCCCGCCACAGACCTTGCCTCGCTTAGATATCCCACTACCCCTGAGTGGAGTCCATCCAGATCCCCTCAACCAGACCCTTTCGCGTGGCCAACAGCACCACGAAACGTTCGCCTAGAAGCAACCCTAGGCGCACAGCAGTTTATCAGAGAAGCGAGCATAGCCAGAAGGCGATACAGAGAAACCTCTGAGCTAGAAGAAGAAGACAGAAACATAGCCCCTCGCGTTAAAAGGCAGAGATGCGAATATCCACAAACAATCAGGAGGAATGATCGTTTTAGCAGAGTACAACTTCGAGTCCAACAGAGAAAATCTTACAAATACTAGTCGTCTATCCTACCCTCTTTACAATCACAATGGCCATCTCGGTAGCAGACTACGTTGCAGCCCTCACCAACCCAAACATCGACTGGCATGATCAATTAAACACCATTGCACAGTATACAGCAGAACAAGAACAACGCTACTTCGCAATGAGAGACGAAATGGCGAAGATGAATGATGCGTTAACTAGCATTCAAGGAATGCTCAACACTTTAATACAACCTAAACCACCAACTAGACAACCCACTCCTAGTGGATCAGGGAAGGAGAAAGAAAAGGAAAGAACTCCCTCTAGTTCCAGGAAAGTAGAAGTATTCACAGATCCTGGAGACTTCGACGAATGGTGGGCGAAGATGCAATCCTGGATTCACATAAATCAGCATGCCATCCAGAAACAAAGCGGGGATGCCATTCTAGCGGTACTATCCCGATTGAAAGGGCCAAGGGCAGGACCCTTCGCACAACTGAGACTACAAAGACTGTTCACCAATCAAGGATATAGCTGGGCAGACTTAGAAGGAGAGTTAAGGGACCTTTTCAGAGGAAGTAACGTCAAAGATAGAGCGACCAAAAGGGTTAATGAAATGAAACAAGGAAACAATCAATTAATCGATGACTTCCTTGTTAAATGGCAAGCAGAATTTGAAAAGGCAGAACTAGGAGAACCACACGGGATATATCTCCTAGAACAAAACGTGAAAAGATATATCATGGACTTCGTTTGGAAGAATGACCTAAGAAAGAATACCCTACGCGAAACTGTAGAAACCCTAAGACACGTAGGACATCGACTAGAAAGCCTCGATCTAATCAGGGGTCGAACGCAATCAAGATTTGGATCTTTTAAAAGGGAAAAGGATCCAAATGCTATGGATATTAGCGCGGCTCAGAAAGGGGCGAAATCTTGTTACAATTGCGGAGAAACAGGTCACTTTGCAAAACAATGCAAAAAACCCTCTACAAAATGTGAACTTTGCGGATGGTCCAACGGGCATAAGAAAGAATGCCGACGAAGACAAGTAAGAGTAACGTCCTCGGATGACGCTAAAAGCACCGAACACATCTACACTCCCGGCATACAAGCCGAAAAAGGAAAAGGACGCGACCCCACGGCAGCAATAAGGGGCATGTCGTTCGAAGAAGCAAGGGCGTTCTTCAGGGACGTCGAAGATGCCGAAAATAAGAAGTCGGCAAAAGGCAAAGCCTAGATTCAGGAACTGGGTCTAATCTAGGCGAAGGTAAGCGTAAGCAGGTACACTTTCCAACGGACAATCGTTTCTCTAGTTTACATGTTTACGATACGGAGGCGGCGCCTTCCACTATTA
>JBBPTX010001229.1:0-11587 GCA_038094595.1 Pulveroboletus aff. annulatus
GTTATAGGGAGAAGTCTCCTTTCTATGTTTATCAGCTTGTGTTTTCATATGCAGCTGAGCCTATTCTAGATTTAATTTAGTCTGCTCTGTCATGTCATGTAAGGTGGATAAAAATTCGTCGGCAGCCAGTGCCTTGGTGGAGGATGCAATGGGTTCTATTCCCATGTGTGGAGTGTAAGAATGAGTGACTTTGAATGGAGACTTCTTTGTGGAGGCTTGCCTCTTAGAATTATAGCTAAACTGTGCGATGGGTAACCATTGTGCCAATTCATCTTGGCGCTCTGCACAGAATATTCTTAAATACTGCTGCACATCTCTGATCATTCTTTCTATTTGACCATCTGTTTGTGAGTGATGCGCAGTCGATAAACACTGTTTTATATTAAGCTTCTTGCATAGTTCTGTCATGACTTGCAAAGCAAACTGTGGTCCATGATCAGATACAATAGATAAGGGAATTCCATGGTGCTTGAAAATGTGATAGAGGTAGAGATTTGCTGTCTCAATGGTGGACGTCATCTTGCGACAAGTGATAAGCACCACTTCTTTCGAGAAGCGATCTACAGCCACTAGAATGCTGTTTGATCCTTTACTTTCTGGTAAATCAGTGACAAAATTGACAGATATGTCTTGCTAGGGTCCACTGGGGACTTCTAAAGGTTGCAATAAACCAGAGCTAGGCTGGTTGGAGGATTTTATTCAAGTGCATCGATCACAACGAGATATATAGTCTTTTATCTGAGTTGTGACACCAGGCCATCAATAGTGATATAAGATTAGATAAATAGTCTTTTCATTTCTGGGATGTAATTTAAGGGTCTTGATTCTTAAATCTTCGTTATCTCTGTTTTTGGCTGGAACGTATAACCAGTTTCCTTCTTGGTAAAGAAGCTCATTTGCTTCTTCACACACTTTGTATTCTTTACATAACTTCTGTACTTCTGTCTCTGTCAAAAGACATGTTTGATTAAATATGTCTTGATGTAGCTATGCCCCTTCATCGTAGATTGTGACTTTGGATGATGTTGTCCTTATCCGCTTTGGGGAAATCATACTTATTCCTTTGTTATTGTCTTCTATACCTTGTGCATGATCTTCTCTTTTAGAGAGTGTGTCTGCTTTCACATTGGACGATCCTGGTTTATACACAAAAGTATAATTGAATCTGAACAGGTACTGTGCCCATCTGGCTTGTCTTCTAGATAGGTCTTGCGCTTTCATAAAATATTGAAGGTTTGTGTGGTCATTCCATATTTCGAATGGATGTTCTGTCCCTTCTAAATAGTGATGCCATTGTTCTAGTGCTCTGATGATGCTTAGCATTTCTTTATCTGCAATGGGATAATTTCTTTCTTCTGGTGACATTGAGTGTGAGCTGAATGCAACTGGATGCCATTTGTCTTCTTTTAATATAGATAGTACTGCTCCTGTTGCATAATCAGAGGCATCTGTCTCTAGGTGGAATTGATAATCAATGTCTGGATAGGCAAGAATAGGAGCTGTAGTGAATTGTTCTTTTAATTTGTCAAAGGTATCCTGTTGTTGGGAGTCCCATTTCCAAGAGATGTCTTTCTTTAGGAGGTTGTTCAACGGCATAGTGACTTGCACATATCCTTCAATGAAGCAACGATAGTAGTTGGCAAGACTGAAGAAGCTTCACACCCCTTTTTCATTGGTAGATGCTAGCAAATCTAAGATGGCATCAACTTTCTTTTGATCCATCTTGATTCTGTCTTGTCCTATGACCATTCCCAAATAATTGACTTCTGTCTTAAAGAAGTGACATTTCTCTGGTTTGGCGAAGAGATCATTCTCTTCGAGACACTTTAGTACTTTCTTAACGATTTCTGCATGTTCTTGCTTATTGTCAGTTTTAGTGAATATCCTGACATCATTGATGTAAACCACCACGACATCTTCCATGTCTACAAATAATTCATTCATAATTGTTTGGAAAGTTGCTAAGGAGTTGCACAATCCAAAAAACATAACCAGAGGTTCAAAGGTCCCTTTATGTGTGACAAAGGCTGCTTTCCATTCATCACCTTCTTTGATGCATACATTGTTGTATCCCCATCTGAGATCCAATGTGGTGAATAGCTTAGCCCCTTTTAATCGATCTATGAGTTGTGAAATGAGAGGGAGGGGGTAGTTGTTTCACACTGTCTGCGAATTTAGATAGCAATAATCTTGTACCATGCATTTTCGTCCATCTTTCTTTGGCATGAAGAAGAATGGTGACATTTGAGGAGATTTAGAAGGTCTGATGTATCCTTTGAAAGACTAATCTTCTAGCCAGTCTGGGTACCATCCACATTGTAGATGGTGAGAGATTGTGCAAGTTGTCTAAGTGAGAGTGCATGTTGCATAGCAAATACGTTATCTACAAAGACACAATTTGCACCCGAATTCAAGAGTGCTGATACTGAAATAAAATTTTGATCAGTGTTTTTGGGTTTTACCTTTATCTTCATTTTTAGTTTGTTATCAATTCTTAATGATCTACAAAAGATTCCTTCATCTGGGATTTGATCTGCAGGTGAGATCGAAGGGTTAGCTTTCTTTGAAGAGGAATTAAGCACTGGTGTGACGCCCCAGCCGAGCATCTGAGAGGACTCCTCTATTGGCAAAGAAGAAGATATAATAGTGGAAGGTGCTGCCTCCATATCGTAAACATGTAAACTAGAGAAATGATTGTCCGTTGGAAAATGTACCTGTTACGCTTACCTTCGCCTAGACTAGATCCAGTTTCTGAATCTAGGCTCTGCCTTTTGCCAGCTTCTTGTTTTCGGTATCTTCGACATCCCTGAAGAACGCCCTTGCTTCTTCGAATGATATGCCCCTTATGGCTGCTGTGGGGTCACGTTCCTTTCCCTTTTTGGCTTGTGTGCCGGGCATGTAAATGTGTTCGGTGCTTTTTACATCATCCGAAGACATGCTTCTTACTTGCCTTCTTCAGCAATCCTTTTTATGACCATTAGACCATCCACAGAGGTCACATTTGGTGGATGGTTTCTTACATTGTTTCGCGAAGTGCCCAGTTTCTCCACAGTTATAGCAAGACTTTGTTCCCTTTTGGGCTGTGCCAATATCCATTATGTTTGGATCTTTTGATTCGGATCCAAACCTAGACTGTGTTCGCCCTCTGATAAGATCCAGGGCTTCTAATCAATTTCCTACTTCTCGTAGCATCGTCATCATTTCGTTTACTGTACCTTTTCTTAGGTCATTTCTCCAGATGTAATCCATGAGATATCGTTTGGTATTCTGTTCTAGGAGATACACTCCATGTGGGTCCCCTAGTTCAGCTTTTTCGAATTCTGTGTACCATTTGATGAGGAAGTCATCAATTGGTTGGTTGGGTCCTTGTCTCATTTCATTGATTTTCTTGATAGCCCTGTCTTTGATGTTGCTACCCCTAAAGAGACTTCTTAATTCACCTTCTAGATTAGCCCAACTATACCCTTCTTTTGAGTACATGCATTGTAGTCTTAGTTGAGCAAAGGGTCCAGCTTTTGCCCCTTTTAACCTTGAGAGTACTGCCAGGATTGCTTCCCCTGACTTAGGTTGTATTGCATGTTTGTTTACTTCAATCCATGCTTGGATCTTTGCCCACCATTCATTGAACTTTGCAAAGGACCCATTGTAATCTCCTGGATCTGCAAAGATTTCTACTTTTCTGGATGATGTGTATTGTTATGATTCACTCGCAGGACGAACACTTTTTCCTCTCTTTCTCTTTCGGACTAATGTTTTCCGTTTCTCACGCTTAAACTCATTCCTTCCACATCGTTCTATGACATTCCATACATCTCGTAAGCATGTTTATCCTTCATCGCGCAGGTACTCCTTTCTTCTGATCTTCTCATGCCGTATGCGCCGGCCCTTAACGTTTCTTTCTCATGCGTGGTTTTGCCATTGGCCTTCTATTTCCAACGCCGCTTCCCATGCTGGCCCTTAACTACTGTGACACGTAACTGTCACGCTTTTACTTTACTATATAAACCCTTCAACAGGGTCGTCTTCTTTTCTCCTTAGCTTAGTTCTACCTACGGCTTGTCGTCTAGTTAGTACTAGCAACCCACTTGCCTTTGCTCCACAGTCTTCATTCTACTATAAGTGAACGCTTCACACTCCGGCTCACCCGCCTTCGTGTGTCTTACCCTTGAACCCTTGAACCGCCTGCCAAGCTAGGCAGCGGTTATCCCTTGACCCGTCAAACACCCTTGACGGTACTCTTGACCCAGCATCCCTACGGCTGGCCCCACGTCGTTGTCGACACGAACGACTGATCTCCTAAGCCCTACTAGGCATTAGTAGGTCTACGCGTGACCATACCCACGGCCACGCGTAACACGTATGTGGGTCTTTCTTCTTTTTCTTTTCCTGATCCACTTGGTGTGGGTTGTCTAGTTGGCGGTTTGGGTTGTATTAGAGTACTGAGCATTCCTTGAATGCTGGTTAATGTGTCGTTCATTTTTGCCATCTCATCTCTCATCATGAAGTAACATTGCTCTTGTTCTGCTGTGTACTGTGTGATGGTGTTTAACTGGTCGTGCTAGTCAATATTTGGGTTGGTGAGGGTGGTGACGTAATCTGCAACTGAAATGGCCATTGTGATTGTTAAAAGGGTAAAGATGACTAGTATTTGTGGGATTTTCATTGTTGTACACGAAGTTGGACTCTGCTAAAACGATTGTTCCTTCTGATCATTTGTGGATACTTGCGTCTCTGCCTTTTTGCGTGAGGTTGCTCTCTTTCTTGTTCCTCTGAGGCTTCTCTGTATTGCCTCCTTGCTTCACTCGCTTCTCTGATAAACTGCTGTATGCCTAGGGTCACTTCTAGACGAATATTACATGGTGCTGCTGGCCACACGAACGGATCGGGGTGAGGGGATCTGGATGAGCTCCGTTCAGGGGTGGTGGGATATCTAAGCAAGGCGAGATCTGTGGCAGGGCTGAGGGTGTGTGCTGATGGTGTGGGTTCCTAGTAACAGATGTGACCCATGTATCTGATGTCTGTGGTGATTAAATCGACTTCGCCTCCGTTTTCGAAGCTGTGTGGTTCTAGGTCTTGTTCAACAAGTCGCCAGAACTCGTCTTCTGTGGCCACAATGTCTGGCCAGTTGTTTGGGTCCTCTTCACTCTCTGTGCTCACAGTTGCAAGCGAGTACTCCTTGGGCTCTTCCTTAACTGGTGCTCCTACTGCTACTGGTACGTCTATTAATTCCCAAGGTCTGGCTAGATCGATGGTGGGGAGATATGCTGTGAAAGGGAGAAGAGATCAGTGAAAGGTAATGGGCACTGATAGCAAGCCCCTGTTAGCGCTATCCTGAGATATCCAAGGACGCACTCACTTGCTAGAGCCTATGGTGCAAGGGAGAAGGCTAGTCGCATCTGCTGTCATTCAGTAGATAGTGAAAGGGTAGTAAGATGAAGACAGTCTAGTTCTAGTGTTGCGACTACAATCTTGCAGGGCAATTACTATCTCTAAACATCGAGTGGGATAACTATCTTAAGAGGGAACTTTGTAGACAGGGAACAAGAGAACTAGACTGGAGACTGAGCTCCATCCAGTCTCGCTTTATATAATATTCTTAGTGTAGATACATGTTGTGTATCGATGTAGATACGTATCTACAAAAGTCTATCCCCTAGGCCCAACATGATCGACATGAGGAGTTAGCCTGTAACGGAGATTAATACATACATGAGGTTACCAGCCGTTGATCTGCTGTGGGTAGGTGGAGTGGAAGGTGTCAATGATAATTAAAAATAAGGGATCTCATCACAGTGATGGGGTGACTGATGTAAGATCTGTGATGATCACGATGTATTAAATATGTGCTGTGATCAGTGGGGTGAAAGGTGAAAAGCTGAAGGTGAAGCCCACTGATCTAGAAGGGCCCATAGATCCCCTGTGTCTGACACATTGTCTAAGTCAGGTTTTTCCTTGATAAGATAAAAAAAGTGTCTGTATGTGCATAGAAAAGGATGAAAAATATATAGCTGTAACAGTTATCGATTTTTAGTGATCTGCAAAAGATTCCTTCATCTGAGATTTGATCTGCAGGTGAGATCAAAGGGTTAGCTTTCTTTGAAGAGGAATTAAGCATCGATGTAATGCCTCGGTCGAGCCTCTGAGAGGGCCCCTCTGTTGGCAAGGAAGAAGATATAATAGTGGAAGGCGCTGCTTTCGTATTGTAAATATGTAAACTAGAGAAACAATTGTCCATTGGAAAGTGTACCTGTTTATGCTTACCTTCGCCTAGATTAGACCCAGTTCCTGAATCTAGGCTCTGCCTTTTGCTGATTTCTTATTTTCAGCGTCTTTGATGTCCCTGAAGAACACCCTTGCTTCTTTGAATGGCATGCACCTTATGGCTGCTGTGGAGTAATGCCCTTTTCCTTTTTCAGCTTGTGTGCTGGGTGTGTAAATGTGTTTGGTGCTTTTAACATCATCCAAGGACGTGTTTCTTACCTGCCTCCTTTGACATTCTTTCTTATGACCGTTGCTCCATCCACAAAGGTCACATTTAGTGCTGGGCTTTTTGCACTGCTTCGCACAATGTCCCATTTCACCTCAGTTATAGCAGGATTTGGCTCCCTTTTGAGCTGTGCTGATATCCATTGCATTTGGATCTTTTTCCCTTTTATTAGATCCAAATTTTGACTGTGTTCGCCCCCTGATTAGATCAAGTGCTTCAAGGCGATTGCCTATTTCTCTTAATGCGTTCATCATTTCGTTTACTGTGTTCTTCCTCAGGCTGTTTTTCCAAATATAGTCCATGAGGTATTGCTTAGTGTTTTGTTCAAGAAGGTATACTTCATATGGAACTTCTAGTTCTGCTTTTTCGAATTCTGACCACCATTTTACAGGAAATCATCTATTGGTTGATTTGTGCCTTGTTTCCTTTCATTTATTTTCTTAATGGCTTAATCTTTAATGTTGCTTCCTTGGAAACGACTTCTTATCTCATTTTCTAGGTCTGTCCAGCTATATCCTTGATTGCTATGCATCCTTTGCAATCTTAATTGATGGCTCTTTTAGTCTGGATAGTACTGTGAGAATTGCTTCTCTGCTTTGGGGATCTATTGTGTGCCTGTTTATCTGAATCCAGGCTTGGATCTTGGCCCACCATTCATTGAATTTTACAAATGATCCATCATAATCTCCTAGATCTGCGAATATCTCTATTTTCCTGGAGCTCAAGGATGTTCTTTCCTCTTCCTTCTCTTTTCCTGATCTGCTAAGTGTAGGTTGTCTGGTTGGTGGCTTTGTTTGTGGGGCCAATGCTTGTATCATCTGTTCAATGCAAGCGATTGCATTATTTAGCCTAGTTACTTTGTTTGCGAGGTGTTCATATCTCTGATCTTGTGTTTGGGCAAATTGTGCTATTGCTTCTAGGTGGTTAGCACCAGTGTCTGCGAAGGTGGTGCGGAGATCTTGCACTGTGATGGGAATAAACGACATGGTGATTTGTGAGGGGTGTAGAGATAACTAGTATTTGTATGATTTTCTCTATTGTATTCTCAACTGTATTCTGCTGAAATGATCGTTCCTTCTGATTGTTTGTGGATACTTGTGTCTCTGCCTTTTAGTGTGAGGTTGTTCTCTGTCCTGTTCTTCTGAGGCTTCTCTGTATTGCCTCCTTGCTATGCTCGCTTCTCTGATAAACTGTTGTGTGCCTAGGGTTGCTTCTAGGTGGATATTATGTGGTGCTGCTGGCCACGTGAAGGGATCAGGTTGAGGAGATCTGGATGGACTCCACTCAGAGGTGGTTGGGTATCTAAATGAGGTGAGATCTGTGGCAGGGCTGAGGGTTTGTGCTAAAGGTGTGGGTTTCCAGTAATAGGTATGACCCATATATTTGATATCTGTGGAAATTAAGTTGACTTCGCCTCCATTTCCAAAACTGTGTGGCTCTAGATCTTGTTCAACAAGTCTCCAGAACTCTTCTTCTGTGGCTGCAACATTTGGTCAGTCATTTGGGTCCTCTTCACTCTCTGTGCTCACAGTTGCAAGCGAGTACTCCCTGGGCTTAGTCTTAACTAGTGCTCCTACTGCTACTGGTATGTCTACTAACTCCCAAGGTTAGGCTAGATCAATGGTGGTGTTATGATTCGCTTGCAGGATGAACACTTTTTCTTCTCTTACGATATTGGACTAATACCTTTCATTTCTCACGCTTAACCTTATTTCTTCCATGTCGTTCTACGACATTCCATACATCTCGTAAGTGTGCTTATCCTCCACCGCGCAGGTACTTCTTTTCTTCTGATCTTCTCACGCCGTATGCGCCGGCCCTTAACGTCTCTCTCTCATGTGTGGTTTTGCTATTGGCCTTCTATTTTTAACGCCGCTTCCCAAGCCGGCCCTTAATCCTTGTGACATGTAACTGTCACGCTCTTACTTACTATATAAACCCTTCAACAGGGTCCCTCGTCTCTTCTACTTAGCTTAGTTCTACCTACAGCTTGTCACCTAGATCTTGCTAGCAATCCATTGTCCTTACTCCTTGAGTCTTTGCTCTATCATTAAGTGAGTGCTTCACACTATGGCTCGTCAGCCTTCGTGTGTCTCTATCTTGAACCTTTGACCCGTTTGTCAAGCTAGACAGTGGTTACCCCTTTGACCCATCAACACCCTTGACAGTACTTTCGACCCAGCATCCCTATGGCTGGCCCTACGTCGTTGCATATACGAACGACTGATCCTCTCGACCCCTACTAGGTGTTAGTAGGTCTACGCACGACCACATCCATGGCCACGCATAACAGAATGGAAGATGTCAACAGTTATTAAAGATAAGGGATTACATCACAGGGATGGGGTGACTGATGTGAGTTCTATGATGATCATGATGTATTAAATATAAGTTGTGATCAGTGGGGCAAAAGTGAAGAGTTGTAGGTGAAGCCCACTGATCTAGAAGGGCCCGTAGATCCCCTGTGTTTAGCACAATGTCTAAGTCAGATTTTCCCTTGATAAGATAGAGGAAGCGTCCTTATGTGCAAAGTAAAGATGAAAAATATATAGCTGTAACATGTAGAATTGAAGATGTCAATGGTAGTTAAAAATAATGGATCACATCACAGTAATAGGGGTGACTGATGTGTGGTCTGTGATGATCACAAGGTATTAAATACATGCTGTGATCTGTGTGGCGAATGTAAAGAGCTGAAAGTGATTGCCTATAGATCTTGAAGGGCCCATAGATCCCCTGTGTCTGGCACAGTGTCTATGTTAGGTTTTTTCTTGATAAGATAAGAAAAGCATCTATATGTGCAAGGTAAGGATGAAAAATATATAGCTGTAACAATAAGGATGAAAGAGCATTGGAGGTCAATGCTTCTGAAGGAACTTTGAGGTGAATCATAGTAGAGAAGTGTCAAAGTGTACCATAGGTGGTTGAAATGGACCAGAGGTAGATGGAGGTGGCTGAGGTGAGGCTTGAATAGAGGTGGAAAGTTATGATCATGGCACTAAACAAGAAAAGTGTTACGATTCAGTCACAGGATGAACACTTTTTCCCTTCTTACGATATCAGACTAATATTTTTCCTTTCTCACACTTCACTCGCACCATTCCATGTCGTTCCACGACATTCCATACCTCTCGTAAGTGTGCTTATCCTCCACCGTGCAGGTACTCTTTTCCTTCTGATCTTCTCATGCCGATTGCACTGGCTCTTAACATTTCTCTCTCATGCATGGCTTCTCTATTGTTCTTCCTATTTCTAACACTGCTTCCCATGCCAGCCCTTAACCATTGTGACATGTAACTGTCATGCTTCTAGTTTACTATAAGAACCCTTCAACAGGGCTCTTCATCTTTCTTCCTTAGCTTAGTTCTACCTATGGCTTGTCGCCTAGTTAGCACTAGCAATCCACTTGCCTTTACTCCTCAATTTTCATTCTACTATTAAGTGAACACTTCGCACTTGGCCTGCCGCATTCGTGTGTCTCTACATCTGGAACCCTTGACCTGCTTGTCAAGCTAGACAGCAGTTACCTTCGAACCATCAACATCCTTAACAGTACTCTTGATCCAGCATCCCCACAGCTGGCCTTATGTCGTCGTATACATGAACGACTGACCCCTTGATCCTACTAGGTGTTAGTAGGTCTACGTGCGACCACACCAACGGCCACTCATAACAAAAGAACTAAGCTACTTCCTCGTCCAGGTACTATCACATATGCCGCCCACCATAGCTTCTCACCAAAACACTCGAACCACTGATCTGCATTGAAATCCTCGAGAACCCCTGCGTACCTCGCACTCTGACTCCTCTGACACTCCCAATGATCCCAACCAAGCATATTGGGATAAAGACCCCAACGAGCCTTTATTAGACTCGGACGAAGAACTTGCTACCCGCGACCTTGCCTATAGTTTTTCTACTTCTGTGCAGATACCTCGCCCTTAGACTCCCCCATCTCTGACACCCAGACGCCAAACCAGCCACATCTTTCCCCTGATCCCTCGTCCCCCATCGCCCACTATGACTATGAAACCCCTTGAACTTCGCATCAGTGCCCCAGAGCGATACGATGGCGATTACAAGACAGCCAAACAATGGCTTGACTCTGTTGTCTTCTACCTCAATGTCAACACTAAGGTATACACCACCGACCCCAAGTGCATTGCCTTTGCACTCTCGTACATGACTAAGGGTCCAGCTCTCACTTGGGCTAACATCTTCCGAGCATCAAAGATTGTAGCCGATGGCTTGATTTCGATGGGCTCATGGTCCAACTTCCGCGATGCCTTTAACTTGGCATTCAAACACCACAACACTACTGGCAACGCAATTGCCTGGCTTACTACAACTTGCATGACTGCCACCAAGAACAGCGGATACTCCCCCTCACTGACTGAGTACAACGCTCAGTTCCAGAACCACTACGCCATCACTGGTATAGCAGATCACATCTTCCTCATTGGCTATTATTCGGCTGCAATACCTGAAGTCCTCATGCGCTGCATCCTAGCCATGGAGAAAGTTCCTATCACTATTGATGACTGGTTGAAGAAGACCGTCACCTTCCAAACACACATGGAGCGTGCTAGAGAGATCGCTGCTCACCACAAAACCCCTTCACACCGCACATACCATCGGTACACTGCCCCTACTCCTGCTAAAGACCTCAATGCTATCGACGTTGATGCCGTCTGTCTTCCCAGACTCAACCCTGCAAAATGAGAACTCTGCTATAAGGAAGGTAGATGCTTTCATTGCCGACAGAAAGGACACCAGGCTACTGCCTGCCGCACATTCACTTCGAACACCCCAAGGCCGAAGAAAGTCGTTCGGAAGGTCATAAAAGTGGAAGTCGAGGTCGAAGAAGAAGTCCCTCGACTACAAGAGATAGATGATGAAGAAAACGACAAAGAACCCAAGGTGTCTTGTGTTGTCTTTACCTTCCAGGATTTTTGAAACGGAATGCTACCTCTGATAATGGATGGAAAGTGAAAGGAGAGCTTGTGGGTGTCCTCAATAGGCTTCTAGGAGCATGGACTGGAGTCCACTGTGAGTAACCAAGGTGTATTGAGCGGTGTATACGAAGATACAGACCTGGAG